>DWLS01002181.1:0-18811 GCA_018246255.1 Pachliopta kotzebuea
ATAAACATAGAATAATATAATACAATATGTCAGGGAATTTACTATGTAAATAATATATAAATATAAAAGCTTCATTATATTCTAACTATAGTAAAAGCTACATTCACAGGCTGTTTCTAATGCAAATATTAATACATATATATTTATATTATTTATTTATATTATATAGCATTTAGTAAATATATGTTTCATAGTTGTATATGTGATTGTTTTTTTCTACACTGTTGTATATGCTGCCTGCATAGGCCAAAGCTTTCATTAAGGTTAGCTGATAGAAAACTCAAAGTGAGTTAAGCTCGCCTGTATAATTTAATATCCGTATAATTATTTTCTGCCGTTGCTTTACATTAATGTACAAAGTAAAAAAGAGTGAATAACTTTAGTTAGTCTTCGTTTGTAGAATCAAAATTATCTTTTTAATTCATCTATATCGCGTTCAGTATACAAGGATATATTGATATTAAACAGAAAACTATGTTTTTGCTTATATATTAAGGTATTCTAACAAAAAATATCAGCAATATTACTATACATTTGTAAAACTTGTGGGATATTAACAGATATAGAAAATTAGAATTTTTTTTTTAAAAACTACAGATATGCCAGATTCTATTAACGTATAATTTATACGAATGAACTTTATTTTACCTTAATAGGATAAGGCTTCATTTTATATGATATTAGAGATAATAGAGTACCAGAAAATACTTCATTAAATTATATATTATCAGCAGGCCTTTGTAATGTGTTCTTCGTCTCTACATGCCCGATTTCTTAAGAAGATTTCTGAGAAAACGTTATATACAGAGAGAAGCATGAAAAAAAGCGTTTTTGTACTGCGCTCGTGTTTCCTAGTTAACAAGAAAGGTTACTAGTATATCACCCTTTTAGAACAACACTAAAAGAAAACTGTTCCAGCATTTTATTTAACCTACATTCAGTTCAAAAAGATACCTCTAGCATCTTCAATGTTTGTAAAGTGCCTGTTGACGCAAATTTTCCGCATAAATCTAAGTAAACTCGATTTATGTGATATTTAAGTTACATAAGCGATCACAAGCTTTAGAACTTTGTTGCGTTTTGATGCGGCGGCTTTGTGGTTTATGTATATTACATTTGATTTTATTTATAAATTGCCTTTTAACGTATAGATACAAAATATCTTCTTCAACATGGCTGGTACTGTTTTTTATCATAATAGGCTAATACTTGATAACGTTATGTTAAATAAAAATGAGGCTGTGTATGGAGCTCGTAATATTCTTCTTTTCATGTCTGCCAGAATATAGTAATAATATAGTGGTAGATACCAGCAGGGTTTGGAGATATCCTCTCACTATTATTATTCACCGCAGTTAGCAAGTATATATCTAGAAATCAGGAACGATCTTATTAATAATAAGTTTAGTATATTATATATTCAGTAATACTGAAGATCAAGTCTGATTTAATAGTTTTTGGGAAAACTACCACCGGTTATTTCCTTATAGTTGTTAAATAGTCTTAGAATTCTCAACTTCCTGGATACTTCCAGCTTGTGATGTTAAGCAGTTAATGACCAGCAAACTTTTTAGGATTTATTTGAATAATTAAAAAAAATGTTTGAAAAGAATTCAAACCCGGTGCTGCTGCGAATATCTTATTCAACCTATAATTCAATGAGTCTTTCAATCAATCACCTCCTGAGTCAGACAGCTGGTCAGTCAGTCGGAGCGGGTTTTTCACCAAAGTGCACTTTTTACTTATTTACATTCAGTTCAAATTGGCGTTAGGCACACTGCCAGCGATAACACGAGGCCAGGCCCTCGAACGTTCAAACTGATTGTCGCACTTAAATGCACAGTGTTAATGGTTGCTGCTGGAAAATTGATGTGCACGATTCTGTTAGGGGTAGTGATAGGGGGGTAAGGGGTTCCACGCAACTCACGAGACCCAAGCAATCCTCCCCTCCTCGTGCACCCTGCTAATCAACTAACGAGGCTCTCATTCTTCTCTAACCCGCATAATGCGAGAGTGTCAGGATATGGCTTAAATCCTTTCATTATTAGATGAGACCTATGAACAGCTGTATACTTTTATGTACTGATGGATGACAATCTCCTAATCCTTCAAGCACAACATTTTGCTATAGTCACCTTCGTCGCCAGTTGCTTGCAGTATTTTTGATTTGGGTGTATTGAAAAGCGATGATCGATGTGGAGCTTAACATCAACCGATAAACTCCTACCGCTGGACGTCTCCTCCGAATAAAAATCTCCACTCCAATCGGTCCTGAGCTATCTGCATCCAGCGGATTTCCGCGACCTTCACCAGATCTCCACTTAATGGAGGGTTTTCCAGTGGCTGTCCATTGGTAATGATCAGTTGTCAATTATCAACTTTGCAGTATACCTGATTCATTTACAGCGCATTAACTGGAGGATATATTTTTTTTTTCGGCAAAGCAACGACACTAGCAAGACGTTCAACCGATGGTAAGTTAGACGCCTGCTCATAACGGCGCTGGTTAAGATCTTATACACAGCACCACTACCTTTTTTATGTGTTTCCTCTTTGTTTTGAGTAAGTGTCTAGTCTGTCTTTTATTTTATTATCTTTCCTTTTCCTTACAAAGCACCACATTACGCTCGTCGCTTTGAGACGTAAGGTGTTTAGTGTTAATTAAGTTTTGCCAGAGGTTAATTTGCGTATAAATAGGTTCGTTCACAATATATCGTTGCACGTCGCCGCTTTGGCTGGTAACGTGCTTCGCTAGAGAGTTTTGCAAACATTACCGTGTAGTAGTACGGAGGGCGCCGTAGCTAATGAAATTAATGCGCTAACGGGACGCGCCGTCCCACGTCTCAAGGTTACCGGAGCGCCGCGCCCGTGAATATTCCGTTTCAATGTCGTTGTACCTTGACATGTTTATTTCGAAAGCGTATCGTATATCAGACATCGTAAGGGACCCCTTACGACCTCATTGATGGAGAGTTTCACCATCAAAACGTAGACCATGATTGTAAACAATGTTGTTACAAATTTTTACATGGTATTGTTACAAGTGAGAGAGAGGTGTGAGAAGTTTCACACAAGAGCTTACGGGACCCTGGCTAATTTCACCTACTCGTGGTGCACCCTGCTAATCAACAAACGAGGCTCTCCCTCTCTATCAACCCGCGGCCAACGTGGTAGCAGCTAGCCCAAATCCCCTCGCTATTGAGGGAAGCCAATGTCTAGCAGAAGACGTCTATCGGCTTTTGATGATGACGCACCTTATAAGTATAAGAAATTTTAAAGTACACCCCAATTGATAATATAAGAGTAATACTCTTCTACAAGCTGTATTAGTCGTGCTGTTCTATGACAAGCAGTCTAACTTAAACGAGTTTAGTTAGCATCGGAATCGAACCTTTTTTTTGCCGAGGAGGAAATCTTCAAAAGATACCCTGCTTCTGGAGGAACGTTAGGGTTATGTGGGATGTTTACCCACTAAAACTCCCTCGGTGGTCATCTTTAGTGCATTGTAAAGGGCCCTGGGATCTTCTTCGGAACTCAGCGGTAGCTCTCTGTACTGCTGCTGATCACATTCCAGGGAGAGCTGTTGCTCTACCTAGCGCCTACAATGTGCTATAACAAAATACGAAACCACTTTTTACTTGTTGTAACTCAAAACCAGTTTAGTCGCCTTCTCTGGCAGGCAGTGTTTACGTTGGCGCTATTCTTAGTAGCCCGAGACTACAGGGCTACTGGCTAATCAATCTAGGTCTAAAAACATTAGCATCAATTTTGATTGATACTAATGTGCTAGTACTGTCATATATATGTACTGTCATGTATATGTCAATCGAATCAGAGAACTTCAAATTACAAGGCAAGTGGTTAGCCGACGGAGACTGCTAATTAAAACCTAATTATTCGTGTTTGGAATCTAATGCGCTAATTATTAATCTATCTGTATGTAGATTATCTGAAGATTTTAGACAGTTCCAACGCTCAACATTAGCTATATGCCCACTGCTGGACAAAGGCGTCTCCGATAGTGGGGGGATTCGGTCTGTGCCCAACGCGCTGGCCCAAGGCGGGTTGGTGGGGAAGTGTTCCATCCCTCAACGCGTTATTGTTCATATTATTATGGCCTTACTGTTGATTAGGTATTCGTATGTTAAATTTCGTATTTTTCCATGAATTATATATTTATTTAATATAATTGATGGTGTATTTGAAATGTATTTTTCAAACAATTCAACTATATTTTTTTTTCCAGACGTCATCTATCGATCGGATAACGTTTGCCTTCGGTATTGGCCTCGTGGGTGTTTACGATTTTGGCACGATGTCCTCTCAAACGATGGTTGATAATGCGGTCGTTTTGTTTGGTATATTCTTTACGACCTTCGCGTTCGCCAGATCGGTCATTGTGCGTGTGCTTTATTTGGCTCTGACCACTTGCGTTAAAGATGACGTTGCGATAAATGCTCACTATCTTCTCTTCGTTATTCTGCCGCTGAGTTCAGAGTTCTTGCACGCGCAGAAAATTTTCACGATATACATATACGTAAACGTAATGTGCTCGTTGACTGCTTACCTGGTGAGTAAATTTTAATGATGTTTACCCTTAAGCACTTCTTAAATTAATATGCTGGTAGTATTAATATCACAGAGTTAAGTCCGATTGCGGTACAGATCGTTAGGGTTAGAACTAAAATCGGAAGGCTTATTCTTGGCCATGGCCATCAATAGGCTAAAATATTATTGGATGGATGATGGAAGCTTTATTTGTACTTAGCCGTTTGATAGCTGCATGAAGCTCTTCATGTTGTATTTAAGCTGAGAATTTTTCATTTCTATTTCTTCTTACAACAAACGGATGTTGTAAATCTATATCGAAAGATAAATTATTATAAAATTCCTACCAAGAAAATTTTGCAGGTCCGCAGGAAGTCGAGCAAAATGACATCTCTCATCGCCTCTTTCCCCAGTCTGTGCCGTATTTTATTTATTCTGTTTTTCGGAGAGCACTTTCCTTACACTTTAAGTAATAATACAACGATGACAGAAAGCATATTTCTTAAAAAAATCCTTTGGGACAAAGTAGAAGAAAAATTTAATTATTGATTAAAATTTTGCTTTCTTATATCTAATTTCCTGTTTTATAAATATTGCTTTATATATGTAATAATAGCGGATAGGTTACATTTTATTACGAGACAATTGCAATGAAAATATCTTATTGCATTAGCAATTTATTGTTTGATCCAAATGTATTTGTAGTATCTCCGGAATTCATTAACCGATTGTTTTATAAATATTTTTTTGTATTGTCACCTCTATTAAGGTGTTTCGGTTATAAATTATTATAATTTGCCCCATCATAAAACTTCTGCTATATATACAGCAACGTGACCTCGGACTCTGCAACACTCTTGGCTCGCATGCCTTTATAAACTTGCAACCTGTGTTGAATATAATGATAATTAATACGATGAAGGTTCTATATTCACACACACCAGTTCAGTTTTATAACTCATGCGAATACTTTTTCAGTTCTTTATGAAAATTTAATGAATAAAAATGCTTTTATACCGTTATAAATGCGGCACCTGCATATTGCGCATATATCCATTATCAGCACTTCGACTGATGCAGGTTTATCGCATCTGGGTTTCCTGTAATGGAAAATAAATATTTTCATTTACCTCCTCAAATATTTATTACATTATCGAATTAAAAATTACATATTCTACATTATATCTAAAAGGTATTTCTGGCATTAGTTATCGATTTTTGTCTGAAAAGAGATTGTTACATTTTTCTATCATACATATACTACAGAGTTTCCTATGTTAAATACATTTCATGCAAATTTAAAAAAAATAAACTGTATTAGATTTTTAAACAGAAGGCATATTTGTTTAAAAGAACTTTATGTAATATTTACCTGCTATTGTTAAACTGAAGTATGTATGACGCAAACATTGAATATGGCCTTGATTCAAATGAACTTGACTGATGAATAGCCTGATATTTCCGAACCAAAGCGAATCTACGTATGAATAGATGTACTAATTAGCTATAAAGCATTATGTGGTGATTATAAATTAACATGAATACCGTTGATTTCATGAAAATAGAAATGTAAAGGCATCTTTTTTTATTTGCAGGCTCTGTTGACTTTGACGATATCAAAGCTTTTGCATAATGAATTTCGTTCAGTGAAAAATGTGTACATGGTGGGGATATTATGCTTCTTCTGTTGCAATCTGTCTTACCCGATGGCTTTGGTGAGTATTACATATTGTTATTATGTAATTTAGCACTCAGTAGATCATATAGTATATTAAATATTTTTTATCGTCAGCTAGCTAATAATATTACATTGAAAAGCTACGGCTATTACAGCATCGCTGTGTTCGGGCTGCTAATATACAACATACCACTTATCACTTACCTAGTTACTTTAAATTAAATATATGCTATATATGTATTATCAAGGCATTAATTGTTCTTTATAGAAAACATCAATGTACTTCATCCAATACAATATTCATTTCGACTCCTATGAGTTTGTTCATTGCATTTTAAATATTACTTAGTTGCTTCCCGGCTCCGCATATTAGCATAATTTATCTAATATTAAAGTTGTTGGATACTTTACACCTACGCAAACTTAATGTATTAACTTATGTGAGCTATTTTTAAAATGTACTACATTTAAGACGGCGATGCGTTTCTATACAACATAGGTTATGAAGTTTGTATGGTAGTATTTATTATCGCTACCACAGCATTGCCTGCAGTCATACATATATAAGTAGAATAATCTATGCAAGTTTCATGAAGATACGGAATTCATGAAATGTTTCTTCATTACGAAAAAGAAAATCGTTGTTCATGTGGATTCTAAGGTCTGCTTTTAATGATTTGGTTTACGTTAGAATGTTTACACATCAACACATTGGTTTGTCTTTCCGTTTCATTCTCGTGTTTTAGCAAGTGCTGGACCTCGTCAAACTGGGAATAATAAAGTCGTTATAACATAGTACTTTTTTCACTCCGAAGGTACCGGGTTCGAACCGGCCTGCACCAATGAATATTTCAATTTGTGTACAGTTAGTATAACAACTAATATCACATGCTTTGATGGTGAAGGAGAACATCGTGAAGAAACCTACATATCTATGTGATGACTCCACTCCATTATAACAGCTAAGGAAGTCGTCGTGTGCTTCACTACATATGATTATCACGACCCTCAGTCATGAGGAAATAAGACAGAAGAGTTCTATAAATGAAAACGGACGTTTACGTTACGTTATAACATTTGATTTTTTTTGGTCGTGCTCGAATATAACGTGGACATTCTAGTCCGTGTACAGGTTTCACGAGAAATGGTCGGGTTTAGTTTTGTACACATAAATTCCCGTTTCGTGAGCTGGAATGCATCCATTATTTATATCTACAAACAGATGTATAAAAAAAAACTTTCAACGTGAACGTTTATTACTCATTAAATATTTTATGCGCATTAATGTTGTATGCATAATTAGCCGGGTCTCGTCTCCGTCGGCAGCAAGTGCACTCGTTATCTCTGTGTGCCACTTTCGTCTGTGTGTGTGTTTTCAGCTATATCATGTTATTTTGAAGCGCAGAGAACAAAACAGACAATGCAGGCTGGTACACGTGGGTTTCATTAATTATTAATAAACAACTCTAGGACCATGTCGTACTCTCACTACACTCTAATTATATCTATCAATTACATGATATTGTAGGATTTCTTGGCGGGTTTTTACTTCCTAATATATTCATATGTATATAAATATATATATATATAAATCTATATATATATGTACATAAATATGTGATATACGAAAAATTGACCCACGGGCCCCTTTCCTCCACTGTTGTAATATAATATATACCTACGATACAGTTTATACTATGTATTTAATAATCTTATTGTTACATTGGGGGTAAGGGGTCCCACACAACTCACGGGACCCAAGCCAACCTCACCAGCTCGCAGTGCACCTTGCTAATCAACAAACGAGGCTCTAGCACCGCACTAACCTACATTAGGCCAGAGTGCTAGGAGATGGCCCAAATCCTTTCACCATTAGCTGAGGCTTATGTCCAGCAGTGGCCATCTATCGGTTAATAGTATTATATGGTATATTGCTACTACTTGATATGTTACCAGAAGATTAATTTAAGCCATGAATTTAATACATTAAAACAACAGTTACATGTAAAGTAGTTTCAAATAAACCCTGAAATATTAAAATAGATAAAAAAACAATATTTAATACTACCCGATCCATTAGATATTACTTGTTCGATGCAATAAAATCGAATAATTATGGTAACTGCATACCATCACATTGCATGCTTGTTTACCATATCCGCAGTATAAAAGTGATTTTAAATTTACTAGGGCGTTCGATAAAAAATAAGGCTTTAGAATTTACAACGCAACGCAACCTTCCATAATAATAAGAAAGAATAAAAGCTCAAAGGTCTGCATAATTTAAGGCCGTGGTCGGTGTCGAGGAAAAAGTAGAGGGATTCACGATGCACTACGAACGTTCAATAAAAAAAGAAATATAACGAGCTTCTGCCCCGCCTGAAACGTTTTAATACGCCGTTTCAGATATTAGACGAGTACTTTTTTCATCACTTTTTTTACGGTAATCCTCCCAGTAGTACATTCATCAGTTCTATAAAGAATATAATTTGAAAGTAGATCTTCGGTAGGACACTATCAAGGTAGCTACCGCAGCTATAACAACCAATAAATAGTACTGTGTTTTGGTTTGAAGAGTAAGTTATGCTAGTAAAATTACTGGAGTAACGTGACTTAATACCTTACTTTTCAAAGCGATGAATGCAATGTTGTGTGTATCTTATCCAGCGCTGCGTTGTTATGTGCAAGCGAATCACTTATCTTCAAGTGAACGCCTCGCTTGTTTCATTCCCACGTCGCAAGAAAAAAACAAAAATCTTTCTATACTACTAGTGTTATAAAAGCTACGATGTTACCTACTAACATTAATTGTCGGTGAATACTGCTACAGATTTATTTACATAATAATTACGTCCGTAATATTAATAAGTTCTGAAGGTCGACGAGAATACTTCAGCGTCCGTCTCACTAGGAATTTTCCAACTGAAATGGAAACTTTTCAGGGTCGACAAAGTGCATGCGATGCCGGAGTACTTGCGAGCTTTCAAAAGCTTCGCTTCATTATTATAGCAGGCGAGTTCGTAGTTTAATAATAAACAAATTGCTCGCAATGCGCGTATTACACGGTAATAAAACTTATTTTTTAACGTACGTCCAAAAGTGAGGATTCAATACGTTTAACGCGCTGTTATGTATTATTTATAATCTTTATGTACATATATGTAGAAACAATTTAATAATGATGAAGTTAGAAGATAAATATGAAGTTAGAAGATAGAAGGTAAGAAGTTAGAAGACACGGCAAGTAGACGAGAAAGGCGTTCATTTGGTGGTAAGAGATACACAGCATCATATTGCATTCATCGCCTTAAGACAACGTGTTAAGTCCATTTACCTCAGTAATGTCACTAGTATACAGCCTTCAAACCGGAACACAGTAACGTTTGCACACTACTTTTTTTTTTCAGTTATTTAGTATTGATTATAACATCATAAAAAAACCTAATATTTAAATACTTCTGTAAGCAGTGACTTAATATCACAAACAGTTACATTAATATGTACGTTTGAAGATAGTTAAAAGTAAAAGCAATCTTTGAAAGCATCGCTCGACGTAAGCACATCGATTATATGTAAAATGTGTTTTTTTTTTAATAACACTCGTAAAGAAACAAGCTCACCTTTATTTGAACAGGAAACGTTTGCTCTAAACAAGTCAACTCATTTTAATAATTCAAGAGCTCTGCGAGAAATTCATTTCTCCGTCGTCGACCTTACATCGAACATTTTACATACTGAGAGTAATGGAGTATCTGTAAATTATGATTTCGATTATTTAGGGAGGAAAAGAAAATAAAACATCAGGTTGCTGTAACTAACTTACTAGTAAGGGTAATTATGCAGCTTTATTTAATTTGAAAGTTTTCGCTATATACTTAAAAGTACAGGTATAGTTACACGTTCTGAAGATCTATAGGTATTCAATAACTATTAGATAATTATCAAAGTTATTTATGAAACAAAAATAATAATAATTTAAGCCTTTATTTAAGTAATTACCTCGGCATAGATTCTATTGATGCATTGGTAAACAATGGTCCAGTTAATATCTACTTGTACAAAGTAAAGGTTTTCCTCTCAAAACAAAAGATATAAAACCGTTTGATTTGTGCTTTGGCCTTCACCGTTTACGTATTACAGAATAAATACTCTTGAGACGTAACTAACAAAAGCACAGTCAAGTGTTCGTATTTTCATTTTTTTTTATCCCATTACGAAGTTTTTAAAAAACAGTACCAGTACATTTTTGAAATTATTTCAAGTTCTTACTTAAAAATTTATATTCCAGAACCGAGTGGAGAGCATCGAAAATTTAAGTAGATATTTTTAAAAGCCCGAATCGAAAAAAATGTTGCTTTTTCAGATATTTACGTTAGTGTGGGGGTTGTTTGAAAATGTTACTTAAAAGAGCATTCATATAGCATTGAAGCCATTATTTCGTGTACAACTTTATCAACATATAACATACATATTCATGTTATGTACCCCGGCATGGCAGGCATGAATATGTATGTCCTTTGCCGAAGACCGCCTAGGTCTTGGTAAGACCGACTACTCCAGCTCCTATTGCAGCCTTGTGTTCCGGTTTAAAGGACGTTGTAAGGTAGTGAATTTGGGAACATGTATTCAATACCTTATAATTTAAGATGATGAGTGCAAAGTAGGGTATGCGATCTCAACCAACGCTATGTTCCTATGGGCATGCGTATCACTTACAATTAAGTGAATGTCTTTCTCGTCTCCTGCGGTGTCAACAAAAATATATTACTGTGTTCCGGTATGAGGGGTGATTTGTGTTAGTGAAATTACCAGGAAAACAAAACTTAACACCTTTTGTTTCAAGGCGACGATTGCAATGTGGTACTGTGTATACCATCTTTACTAGCGCCATATTATCAGCATGCGTATCACTTACCATCAAGTGAAGGCCTTGATCGTTTCGTCGCTCCGTCGTATAATTTTTTTAATGGTTTTTCTTAACAACGGATGTGGTAATGGTGAAACTTTTTGAATCTAGTGCATAATAATGTTATAATCCTGACATCCCAAGTAACGCGAACAATGGATTAATGTGAACCGCTTGATGGCCGAGATTCTCGACAAATTGCAAGACGCTACTGGCGCTGTACGAACGGGGGAAAACTTTTCAGATTCCAGATATTAATATATATATATATGTAATGGTGGAGGGTCATATACTATTAGTAAGTCCCTTGCCGGAGACTGTCTTGGTAGATACCACCGCAGTTTGAAGGGTGCTTCTGTGTTGGTGAAGTTACTGTGGTAACGAGACTTAACAGATTACGTCACAAGACGTCGAGCGCAATATGATGTATATACCATCTTAACCAGCGCCCTATTATGAGCAGGCGTATCACCATAAGGTGAACGCGTTATTTGTCTCGTCGCCACTTCGAATAAAAAAATCCATTTAACCAGCCCCACCAGCAATCTTTTGTTCATCACCAAACCGAGTGAATACCCAATCTAAAGGATTTTTTTAGTTTGATATAAACTTTTCAAGCGTGATAAGTGTTTTTATGTTTAACCCTTATATAAAGAGTTACTACTTAAACGTATATCGTATATACTTAAATGTCATATATATCGTATATATTTAATACTTAAATGATAAATCTCTTGATGAAATATATATTATATATTGCCAATCTTTAAATTACTGTGTAAATAACAAGTGATGAATGGATGTGGTAACGAACCTCTGAATGAGGAAGCTGTAAAGGAGCAGACATCGAAATTCATTAAGTTTCATTTAAAATATTTCCCACAATAGTAAAAATAATTTCACTCTGTTGAATGTTAGGTTATAACAGCTATCTAGAAGAAAAAAGTGGTATTTGCTCTGATGAGTAAGCTGACTGGTCCAAATCCATGTTGTTGGATCTGCTGAAGTCTGCACGAGTCAATCGTTTGAAGACATGATTTTTAATCCTACTGCGAACGTTTCATTAAACGGTGGCGATGATGACGTAGAAGCTTTTTATCAATTTACCTGTTGGATTATGATTCAATATTCAAGTTGCTTTCTACGGTAGCTATTTTTTTTAATTAAACGCATTGAGTAATGAATAAACTCTCCACCCTGACTAACTTTCAGTAATGGAGAAGCACTTTAAGAAGAAGGAGAATTAACTAATGATCGATCAAAGCGGTATATCCCTACCCTATGATAAAGGATAAGCTCGTCCATCTATAATAACCCTGGCTCTATAACAACCCTGGCTGTGCCAGGTAATTATTTTTTTTTTTCAATATTTACCTTGACATTAATCAAGTCTACATTAAACCAATTTCTATTATCCACATCAGTATTAGATATTTTATATGTACTTTATCAAGGGCCTTTATAAGTTTCTATTCAGACAAAAACTTGCTTAATTTTATCCATTATAAAAAAATTTTTTGAAATTGTCTATTGCGATTTATTGTTTTACAAATACAGCACCACATTTTGCTTTTATTTTTGTTGTTTAAATAAGAAAATAATAAGTCCCTAACTGTATTATGTATTAGGAGAAAATCTTTGGAAGATGTGGTTTCTAGTGTGAAATCTAAGTTATGTAGAAATGTTACTGAAACCCTCTGGGTGATCGCAATCGGAGACCTTAGAGTCTGCTCCATATAGTCTATGTTAGAAGCCAGAGGTATAAGCTTTACTAGTAGCTTTTTAATTTGGTGAAGGTATAAGATCCGACCTACACCCCTGTACTCTCTACGCCGCCTCCCTTTTAAGACTTTCACCCTCATCGGCTGTGTCCAGCCTACTGCTTCCTCAGCTTGCAGATTTTGAGAGCTATATAAACGATTTCAGTACTCCGTCGAATTTCTTAGTCGCCAAGCATGGTGCTCACCATCGCTCGCTATATAACCTTTAATCAGGTCAGGTCAGGTCCATTTTCTTTGCGCTGTATGTTATTGTAAGCAGGGTGTACTGGTCAAAGACTTTCGTCTCGTCACTTTGGGGTTTTAGACCTTCCATACCACCAGTAAATTATTTCACTACGTCCCATACTTGTTTGACTCTTTAATAGTAAATGTCAAGGTTGCGTTGTATGTGAACGTTGTAAAACGCCACTACGCTATTTCCGATACAAGTACTATTTATGTCCTAACAGGTACTATAAAAAGAATGATGAATACAATAGAGCCCGAGGATCTCAGGGTTGTGTGTATTGAATGACCAGCGATAGCTTATAACTAGCCATGATGAAATCGCGGCGCTAGTTAAAATGATATACACAACACCACATTGCGCTCGACGCCTTGAGACATAAGACGTTAAATTTCGTTACCCCAGTAATTTCACCAGTATACAGAACCCATCAAACCCGACCACAGTAATGTTGACAAAGTAACTTTTGTCGGCTGAAATAGAAGCAGCGGTGGTACTTATCTACACCGTCTGGCAATAGAGACTTATCAAAAATATTTGATGAGAATGTCTGCTTACCTTATCACCCGCAACACCACCATCATCACTTGACATGGGCCTCTTCCAATAAAGGGAGAATTTGGGCTATCTGCCACCATTCTCATTCAATTTGGGTTAGTGAGGAGCTAGAGCCACGTTTGTTGTTTTGCAGAGTCCATCACAAGCAGGCGTGGTTGGCTTGGGTTCCGTGAGCTGTTGTGTGGAAATCCCTCATACCCCTCACTAACTGTAACATTACTCTGTAAAAATTATTAAAATTTCTGTTTACTTGGGCTAGTTGGTTTTGATGGTGAAACTCACCATCAATGTTCCGTGTCTTGTAAAGTATAAAATTTAGCTTTATGAAGAGGAGGTGGTCTAGCTTCCAGCCCATTGGTGATATAGAAACCCGTGCGTTCGCTGTTTATATAAACCAGTGAACCGAACTGCATTTCATTTACTGCTCATTGATACGGATACTGCTCGCCAGACCAGTATCTACCCTATAACGCTGTCTAGATGTCTTAAAGCGACGAGCGCAATGTGACGTGCTTTGAGAACCGTAAATGCCCTATTTGGTAACTACCAGGCGATGGACTTTGATAATGAAATGATAACCGAAAATCATACAAATACCCTTTTTTTTAATTAACTCAAATACTAAAGCGTTTCGTTTTATTTCATTATTGTAAAATTCCTCTAAAACAAAGTCTTTTTTAATTAATTATATTCCACACAAGCTGCTATGTGAAGATATGTTTTTATAGATCATGGAATAGTGTACATGTGGGAACATCACCTCGAGGTAATTTAATAAAAAAAGTTCACACCGGCTCATAAATTCTTGATTAAAAAATCATTTTAAAAAACATTCATGAAATATTATATTGAAATTGAAATGATACAGTAACCTTTATTGATGAAGAATAAAAATAAATTGGACAATGAGAATAAGCCTCGTGCAATATTTCCTTTATGTATAACTTTTTTCGATAATGCTTTGAAATTTCCTTTATTATTTTATTAAAAATTTGAATATAAAATGAAAAAAAAATGTCTTTAATGAGGCAAATGCATTAAATTTTCTCTTAACAAGGTGATAGGGATTTTTAACAGTTACAGTGTTTGACAATACCTTGATATATAATTTCCATTTATATGACCACGATAATTCAAACAATATATTCGAATAGAAAAATAACCACTGTGTGTAAATTTACCGTCCTCTATTACGTAGTCTTTAAAATTTTTGGGATGAACACATTATGTTTTATTCTTAGACTACAATTAATATCTTAAATTGATAAATTGTTAAATTCTTGAATTAATAGATTATGATACAGTTAATTAACTTATTTAAACTAGTCATTGTAAATGTGGGTTAGGGCGGCCCTATCGCTATAAACGATTTCGTCCGGGCAACGAAGGACAAGAGATAAATATATGAATAATAGATTAACTTAAGTCAAAAATACGATGTTAAATAATATTGTTTGTCATTAAACACATCTAAGTAAAATTTTCAAACATATTTTCACGCTTATTATATTAATACGTCTAACGTTTTGGTAACGGAAACAAAAATAATTTTCTCTTATAATCTGGAATTCACCCACTGCTGAGGGAGGATCTACATTTTCAGAAATATGTTTGCAATTATTATAATAGTTATAAAAATAATTATAGATTTCTATGTGGGCGTACCTTTAGTTTTTTATTTATAAGACGAAGCGAGGTGACGAGTAAGGCGTTCACCTGATGCTAAGTGATACGCCTGCCCATAACATGGCGCTGGATATGATGGTATACACTTTACATTGCGCTCGTCGCCTTAACACGTAAGGTGTTAATTCTCGTTACCCCAATAATTTCACTAGCATACAATTTTTTGTTTGATGTATCAGTTGTAGCTATTATTCTATAATATCTCATCATCATTATTATCATCAGGTGATAAACGCCAACTACTGAAAATAAGCCTCCTAAAAAATCTTTATTCCGATCGGTCCTGCACTGTCTACATCCAGCTCTTTTTCTTGACCAGATCATCGGTTCAGCTTATGAGGGTTCTTCTAGCATTACGTTTACTATTACGCGGTCGCCACTTTAGGATCTTACTGCCCTATTGGCTGTGATTGTGTCAGTGTCATTGTGAGTACTTCCAGCGATGTGTCCTGCCCATGGCCACTTAATTCTAGCAATCCTTAGGGTTATTTTGGTGTAGACTATATATCTAAATGGAGAATATTAAAAAAAAAACAGTTTCAAGTCTGTGTATTGTTAGATGAAGCGAATTTTGTATGCCTTTTTTTTAAAGACTGCGCACTAAGTGGAGTGTGAAATTTGACATACTTTCTATATACGGGAAGAGCGGGGACCATTGAAATTTATGTACGTCGTGTAAATACATTATGAAACGTTCACGATATTGCGATATGGAGTTAGTGACCTGTGTATATAAATATTTGTATGCCGTGGTTGCGTTGCTTGTTTTAAATATATTTAAAAGCGACGTGAACTTTTTTTTAAATGCATCATACAAAACTTATTTAAAGCTCATAATTCGTCTTGATGCTTAAAAACTTGACCCGGTTCGCTCTCCAAAATTTTACGATTATTAATAACCTGCGAGTATCCAAAGAAACGCGATTTTAATTTTCCCATTTATTGTAGATTTTCTTAAAACAACAAATTTTCAATTTTACATGTAATTATTTTTTTGAAAATTTCTACAATGACAACAAAATTTTTAAAATGAAACCAGTGCAGTTTTTAAAGGATTTATAACGCCATTTCATGGTCATCATTGGGCGACATGTCCACAGCTGGACATAAGCTTCCCACAAAAACAAGACTAGATTTTATGTCATCTATAAGTAAGTTATGTTAATGTTGTTAGTAAATAAGCGTTCCGTGGAAAAAATAATTTTACGATGGTCTATGTTACTGTAAACTTGCAATATCGTTCTTTCTCCGACTCCGATTTAGCAAAGGTCATTCTAAGTGCGAGTTAAGCTCGCTTTATTTTAAGTGTGTACCGTATTAATTATCTATCTATTTATGACAGATCACGCCTATTATATAATTTATAAAAGTTTTTCATCAATATCGTATTCATGTCACAATATAAATTCTTTTAAAAGTAATCTAAAGTTAAGAAACTATAGAAAGTGTCATTGTGAATATGATTATTTGACTATAAATGATGTGTGGATTTCTACACATAGATTCTCGAGCAGGACGTAAGTCTTAGACGCAAGACATTTTGTAATTAAAAAGATTGTGTATAGCCCGCTGAGTTTCTTGCATCCGTCCTTCTTAGGCCGGGGGCTTTGCTTTGTTGACGGCTGGTAGATTTTTGATGTTCAATAAGTGACTGTTCGTATATTGATAAAAAATTTTGATATTGACTTTGATATTATAATATAAAGGTATTATATACCAGGCTAGATGTATAGCTCTAGGCAAAATGATTAAAGCGGTTTGTTTTATTTGTAGTACTCTGAATAACGGATTGTGCTATAAATTGTGAAAATGTTGAACTGAACCGCCACCAATGGTTAATCTTAACGAGTCGGCTGTTTTAGAGTAAACGTTAGTTTTTGCTGTTTAACTTAGTTGAATAAAAAAATTTAATATATTAAATATTCAATATATAATGGTTACAACCAAAGATGCTTCAATTAGCAAATTTTGACTAAGTTACTGGTTTGAAGGGTGCAGTATGCTAGTAATTATACTGGGGTAAAGAGATACCTCATCTCTCAAGGTGACTAGCGTCTTGTCGTGCTGCGTATACCTTAACCCACTATTTTGTTACGTGCAAGGGTGTCACTTACCATCATGCCAATGTTGTCTAGTAGATTAGCTGAATAAAAAAATGTGGATATTGAAGATGATAACGTATTGAAGATAATATAGGAATTGATTTGAAGATACTACTTTTTTTTTTTACGAGCCGTCGGTACGAGAAAGGCGTTAACCTGACAGTAAGTGATACGCTTCCCCATAATAACTCTGAAGCAGTAATAACTAGGTTTAGGTACTTAAGAAAAATATTTTGTAACGCCAAAAAATATCCTCAGTAATTAATCATTGATAATTTCAATCATTATTTGAAAGGAAATAAGTTACTTTAATTCGTACAAAAAAAATTTCTTCGTTAACAATCCATTTGTAAATCTGGGTAATTATATTGTAAGGAAAAGCCGATTTGGTATAGATTACACCATATTGTTCCACAGAACTTGCCAAATATCCGATAACGAAATTTTCCTTTTGTTCGAACCTATTGTATTCAACTTTATAATTGATAGACGGATATTTGAGAAATCTTATAGATATACAAGTATATGTCTGTAATTATTTTTAGTTTAAACCGCTGAAACAATAAAAAAATGTAAAAGATGTGCTATTGAAGAAAGACTCTAAATATTCAATTCGCCGATCACCGCGAAAACTAAGTCAAAAGAGGCTTGCTATAGCTGTATATTGCATTTAGAGAAAGATTGAGGAGACGAGAGCACGAGGAAGAACGCCTATGAGGTGAACTGTTTAGATAAAAGCGGAAGTAAATGGCTCATGTGGCAGAAGTGATAACCACAACTATTCTTTGTGTGTGTGTGTGTGTATGTACAACTACAACTACTAAACTAATAACTAACTACTCTTTAATGAGTGATACCGAAAGGAAGATGGATACAGCATTTAAAAAAACATACAATATATTATCTGATTGCATATTTAGATGAAGCTGATGTTAGTTTTACCACTAGTTAGTAGTATAATAAAAACAGTTTTTTTTTTATTCAACAAATTTAGGAGACGTTCATGGTGTTCGCCGTATAACAACTTGAGGTTGGTTAAAATGATATACAGAGCACCATCAGCACTCGTCACCTTCATACAATGTGTTAAATTTCGTCATCCCAGTAATTTCACGAACATACAGCACCATTCAAACCCGAATAATTTTTGCACATTATTTGGCGGTAGAAATAGAAGCTGCGGTTGTACCTATCTTGGCGGTCTCCGGTACTAGAGATCTACCACCACTAATATCAACATATTATAACTAATTATAATAATTCAAAATGATAAATTAATTATTTTATAGTAATGTCATATAACGGAAACCATTACAAAAGCTTACA
>DWLS01002182.1:0-18807 GCA_018246255.1 Pachliopta kotzebuea
ATGGAAAAGATTACACAGGATGCTGTTACAAGAAACAAAAATAATTAGCAGGTATCATAATTATCGTCTTTTGCTATGTTTATATGTATCTATTTCTACCTGTATATATTTCATTACATATATGAGTATATGTGTAATGTAATTGTTTTTGTATTTAATTTAATATGTTGATATGTATAATTCATTATCACACTGCTTTTTTTTTAAATCTGTTAATGAAATCTCATGACTTCTCTGTATCACCCAAGGTCAACTAAGGTTAACTTTATACGAGGTGTATGAATAAATAATGAAATTTCCCGAAAGATACCATCAACATTAGAGAAGTGTAGGTCTATAGATGATATTCTTGGTGTAGACAGGCGTGCATCAAAAGAATATCAACGAAGTTTGGTGCATATATTATGCAAATAAACGCATATCCGACTTCGCTCTTTGTTATCACGAACACTAAATGAGTTTTAATAGAACAGCTGCCGATTCCCAACTAACAACGTAGTTGGCGACGATTCACAAAAAGCGTTCTGCTATTTTGTTACTTAGCAAGACATTAAGAATTCTTATAAAGTAATCAATATATTCAGTATAAAGTAGTAAATAGAATTATATTCTTTAAACATATTTTTTTTTTAATACCTGCATTTCCCTGGTATTATTATTCAGGGCTTTTTTAACTTATATTTACATCATTTAATACTTATGCTATCTTATCTTCTACCAGAACAAAACCTGTACAATACACATCTACATATATATAGTCTCATTTAAATATTCTTATTACTATTATTTACTACAGTACATATCTTTTGACAATTTATTATAAACTTATTTCTAAGTAATTTATATTTTATTAAATCATTTAAACTATCGGTATTTATTCGTAGGCCTGTTTTCTGTACAAATTCAGAATATCTTTTAACATATTAAAGGAATATAATTCTATTGAAGTGTCAGTTACTAGTTACTATTATACTGGAGGTAGTTCTCTGTTCCTGGAGACCGTCTCGGTGGGTATCACCGCAGCTTCTATATCTACTGCCAAATAGTAATTTACCAACATTTTTTTAAAACATGTAAATATGACTATATATACATACACGTGATATTAGTTAGTGTTATACTAACTGCACATAAATCGAGAAAATTAAACGTTAGTATATTTGTTGATTTAAAAATACAGGCAAATCATATGCAATTTTATTTACCGACCGATTTTAAGTTGTACAAAACATGGGATTTTTTTGAGAAATTAAACACGGATTAGTTATATATAAAAAATTTACTTTAAATTAAGCATGAATTACGTGATAGTTCATTTTTCTCAAAAATTTACTTACACTACTTTCAAAATAAACGGTCCAATTCACTGGTGTACCTTCTGCGAGGAAGGCGGGCGTTCACACCATTAGGCGACTTTAAGTATGTACAAGTTTGTAATAGTAGATGATAAGATAGCATTAGTATTAAATGATTTAAATGAAACTGTAATAAAGTTCTGAATAATAATATCAGGGAACAGCAGAAAAAATAAATAAAAATATACAAGCATTACTCTATTCCGGTTTCAAGGGTGCTGTATGTTATATAAATTATTGCGGTAACGAGACTTAATACCTCGTGTCCGTAGGCGACGAGCGCAATATGGTGCTATACCATCTTAATTAATACTTCGTTGTTACAAGTAAGAGTATCATTTACCATCAGGTGGATACCTTGCTCGTTTTGTCGGCTCGTTGAACAACAATAAGCCGCAGAAAGATTTTGTAATATTAGTTTGATGATAGCTGATCCAGAGAAATTACCTCGATAATAATTACCAAGGCTACTAATTTTCTCATACGTGTATATATATGTAAATTTAGACATGAACCATTTCTGTAAACTTGGAATGTAAAACAGAATTAAACTTGAAAAGAACTTGGTACAATATTTAAGAAAGAAAATATAGGTTTTGTTTTAAGAAAAACAAAACACTTAAAAGCACAACCCTTAAAAAATTCTACCCTCCGAAACAAAATTACGGTATCGTAAAGCATGATTTGGAAACACAAATACAATCTTATTTATCCATTACGATGGGGGAGTAACTGAATCGGCATGCAACGGATATCTAACCAGGTATATCTATAGGTTGATTTGATAATAATAACTTACAGGCGGAAATGTGGAAATGAGGGGGCGAGTCGACGCGGGGTGTGAAAATGTTTATACACTTTCATAATTTCAAGGGGATGATATCAGATACGCAATGAACAGGGGCCGGCAGGGAAAGGGGGCTTTCAACAAAATACTTAATACGGAAAAATACGAGGTGGAAAATCTGGTTATTATGGAAAGAGCTATTATTTGAACACTGCCGCGTTTAGAGGTTATTAATACAAATTAACTAAAGCACTTATTTTGGAGCAATTTTTTTAATTCCACCTCATAAATAGCTCTTCCAAGTAACTTTATATTATGTTTAGGTTTATAGCTACTTGACTTGATACATGACTTACAGAACGTGATATTAGTTGGTGTTATGCTAACTGAATAAAATTTGAAAAAATCATTGGTATAGGCCGAATTTGAACCCGGTACCTTCGAAGTGGAAGGCAGGCGTTCAAACCAATAGGTTATCACGACTTCAGTAACGTTATATTAAACAATCTTTATAATATAGCCGTGGGCCTGATGAGATGAGCTGTATATGTCGCAAAGGACTGGTCAGCGCTATCATCATCAGAGAATGTAAACAATATTTGTTTAATCGAAAGTTAAGTATATTTAATTAAGTAATGTTAATCATCATCATCAGCTGATAAACGTCCACTGCTGGTCATAATCCGCTTCCAACAATGAGAGGATTTAGGCTCATCTCCCATCACGCTAGTCCAATGCGGTATGGTTGGGATTCAAAGCTTCGTTTGTTGATTAGCAGCACCACGAGCAGGTGAGTTTAGCTTGGGTTCAATAAATTGTTGTGTGGGACCCCTTACACCCCTAGTAATGTTAATAACGTAATGATTTTCTATCAGTTTAAATTAAAAACTTTTTATAAATTCTAAGAAATCCTGAACCATGTAAATATACTCTAATCTCCCATATTACGTACGAATATTTTTAATTAAAGGAAACGTTGAATGAAATTGGATCCGGTATTCTTTGTTCCCTAAAGCTTCCAAGGAATTTGTTTGAGTGTTTTTTTTCGGCAAATTATTCAGGCTTATTGAAGATCGGACGTCGGAGAGGGCGATCTATCACATTATAAACACGGAGCCCGGATGTCTGTTAAGGAAACCAGCGAAGGGAAATTTTCCACTCGTATAAATAGGCTTCCCTCTAATATCATGTAACCATTGTTCAAATGTGATAGTTTATTTATCTACTGGTGATGATGATGATTGAATTAGACCAATATAGAAAGGGAGTCGAACTACCTTATATTCGTTATCTATTCTTTTTTGGTTATAATGATAACTTGATCGATTATATAGAATGTATCGCTGTAGAACTTAGTAAATTATAAACATAATATCAAAGTTAAATGAAGACAGTAGCAAGAATTTAGTAAATAAATATTTATTTATTTTAAATCTTTATTAAAACCCTTAGAAATTAGGTAGTAATAGACGCATTTAATTCCTATAAGCATTCTCTAGTAGACAACCTATAACGTGTGGAGATACGGTGGACATTTTTACAAGTGTTAATATTTTGTATACATATAAATATAACATACATACTAAATAACATATATAAAAATAAACACATGTTTAATAATACATAACAAGCATACCATTTTAGTTTTAGGTATCACCGTCGCTCCTATTGCAGCCGACTTATAGTATTGCGAAAACATTACCGTGTTCCAGTGTGAAGGATTTTTTTTTTTATTTATGTGTAGGTTAATGCTTGACCACGATCCCACCTGGTGTTAAGTGAAGATGTGATCGATGATGGTAAAGCGCATTAACCTAGCAAATCCCTATTCACTCTTTTCTTGAAGACGCCCACATCGTAATTGTACGGGAACACTGACGCCGGCAAGTTGTTTCATTCAACCGGCAAGTTGTTCCATTCGCTGCTGATGCTGTGTTCTAATGAAATTACTGGGGTAACGAGACTTAACACCTTACATCTGAAGCCTCGATGTTACGTGCAAGAGTATCACTTATCATAAAGTGAATGCCTCGTTCGCTTCGTCGTATAAAAGACTACAGTATTGGATTAAAACTAAGTCTTATTATGAATGAACTTCTAGTAATATTTTTCTGCCTTCTAAATGCTTTTTATAAAACGAATGAAATTTTAAATTCAATTGTTTGTATAAACTTTTAAAATATGTTAATAACGAGTAGGAGTGAATTTTCTGTGTCAACCCTAAGAGGTAAATATACAAAACAGAATTATCATGAACAAAATGCATTAGGTAGGTGCCCCAGGGGAGAGCCGAAATAAGAGCCGGAGATGTCTACGGTGTGCTTTGAAATAGACGGCATCCAAGAATATTCCTTGACGTGTACTGCTTATTCTTATAAGTCCTATTTCCCATTAATGTGTATTTTCGCTTACGAATAACTATAGATACTTATAATAACATAAAATCAACTATTTACACTAATGAAAGATAAGTTTAAATTAATAAACTAACCGCAGTCTTCTTTTACTTTTTGTTTTTGATCGACAAGTAGAAAATTCTTTATACATCGCGATATTTTGTTTTCTTTATAAACTCATACTTTTAACGTAGATATAACATATATTAGATTTTTATATAATTCCCAGTAATCGACGAGAGTAACAAACTCACCTGATAGTAAAAGACATGCTTGCCCATAATAATGTATACACAGCACCATATTGCGCTCGCCTCCTTAAAACGTAAGGTTTTGTCTCGTTACCCCAGTAATTTCATTCGCATATAGCACCTTTAAACTGAAACACAGTAATGTTTGCATAATATTATTGGGTGGTAGAAATAGAAGTTGCGGTAGTAGGTACCTAGATAGTGATAACAGAGACATCAGTAAACTAATAGTATGTGGTAATATTTTTTATTCCACGAGTAGTAAGTTAGTAAGTGATACATCTGATCATAACAATATGCCATTAATAAAGATGATCTATACTGCGTAGGAGACTAAGAGGTCCTATACAACGACACACGAGATCCAAGCCAACTTCACCTCGTGGTGCACCCTGCTAATGAACAAACGAGGTTCTAGCTCCACACTAAACCGTATTGGACCAGCGTGGTGGGAGTTGACCCTCCTCATTACTGAAGGTGGCCTATGTTCATCAGTAGACGTTTATTGGATAATAATGATAATGATGATGATGTATTCTGTGTGATATGTGAATGATGAATAATGAATAGGAATAGGAAATGATGAATAAAAAACCGCTTCACTGGTGGTAGGTTTTGTTGCCGGCGATCGTCTAGGTAGGTACCGCCGCATCTCCTATTGCTACCGCCAAATAGTAATATGCATACATTACTGTGTTTCGGTTTGAAGGGTTCTGCATATTAGTGAAATTACTGGGGCTACGAGACTTAACAAGTAATGTCTCAAGACGAGCGCAATGTGGTTCCATACCATCTTAACTAGAACCACGTTGTAGTAAGATTCTGCGCAGTACTCGTTTTAAATTTTTAGATGTTATATCTCGTTACTATATTATAGTAATGTTTGCATATTACTATTTAAAGCCTTTGCCTATAAAATCACTATTGATAATTATAACGTACAAACACAAGCAAGCTGTATACCTAAATTAAGTTTGACGTGTGCCGCAAATACGTAACTCCGAAACGCTCACTGCACTCAAGTAGCAGCTTCCCTCGTGCTCCCGCCGGCGCCTCGGACGCTCTTAATGCAAATTTTATTTATTCATGTAAATTAATATCTATTCACCGAGACACCCAGTGAGCCGGGAAATTGAGAACGTGCAAAAATAAAGAGTGCGGCGCCTGCGCAGCTTCTGTCTGCCAACCAATACTAACGATACTCACGATTGTGAGCCAGAAAATGGAGAGGTGATAACCGCAGGTAGCATCACCCCAAAGTCGCTGCGTATTTTTGAAATACTGCAGAGCGAGGCTATTAAAGGATGAAAGAAGAAAAGAAACAAGGAATATAAAAACAATAGGCAAACAAAAATACAACATGTATAAGAAGATAAACAGAAGGAAGTAATAGTTTAGTAAAGAATAAGAGATAGTAAAATTACCTGTGCAACTTTGCGGAGGAATGGGCCAAAAAAAAAAAATAAAAAAATTCTAACGATACTTACACTAACACTTTTTTTTAAATATTGACTTCTCCTTCTCGCGTTTTGGGTAAAAGTCATATTCTCTCTTATTACACTCTAATTTTCTTTCCTCATTTCATTTTCCCTACTTTTCTTTTTACATTCCACATTTTTTCATCTTTCATACCTATTCTACATTCGATCATTCTTTTTCCATGCCTCACCTCTCAGACCAAAATCGCCTCATACTTATTCAATTTCATGTTACAATTCTCTTTCTCAATTCGTCTCAATTTAATTCATAAACTCTTGTCCTTATTTCCCAACGTATTTCTTTTCTTTATTTACTTTTTATATTATTATACTCCTTGTTAACTGCCTTTATTGACATTTTCTCTGATCTTTATTTTGCGTCACTTTCTTTTTTAAATCAATTTTCGACTTTTACGCTTTATACCTCCTTGTAACATCCTCTACTACCTTCCTGCAATATTTGATAAATTTGCGGCGACTTTCAGATTCACTCATAAGTATGTACTGTTTTTTTTATTATTATTATTTCTTCTCCTTCCCTTGGTCAGTGTAGGTCAAGGCTAGTTTATAAAATTTTATTCTGTCGTTCTATTTCTTTCTCTCATTCTATGTACTGTATTGGTAGTATAGCCGCAAACAGTGAACCTATTACATCGTTCCATAAACTACATAATACTGTGCAAGTTTCATACGATGTCGGAGCGAGAGAGTTAGTTCATTGTTCTTAAGACAGACTTTGTTACAGTTTCTTGCATAATTTATCAAATGGATGTTACGTATCTTATATAACTTCAGTTAATCGAGTTTCACCATCTTCATCATCTATTTCATTCATTATTATCTTCTGAATAATTGTTTCTTGATCTAGATCAATTATCGTATTACGTGAACTTATACATTTGTAAAATAATATTTATTCTTACCTTCAACGTTTTTTTAAACTTTATTTTATTCTTTAGTATCTAAGTCTTTTAGATTAAAATTATAATTAGGGACGTTAAAAAAATCATTTTTAATTTTAACCTTATAGCTTGCATAATTCAATACTTACATATTACGGCGTCTCGTGTTACGCGAGTTTCATATTACACGAGTTTCAAATTACGCTAATAAAGTTTGTTCGTACCGGGTTTAACTTCAGCTCGTTCTAGATCAACAAGGTGAATGTTATTTTTGTATATTACAAGTAATAAGCTCAGATAATTATTAAATTGAACTTTATTTCATATTTTATTTAACTTTTACGTTAATCTATTTTTTCATAGTAACACCTTAAAATAGTTTTAACGCAATCAATAATATAATTTTAATAATCTTATTGTGATTTACTATCACGATCCATGTATTACAAAAATGATATTTAACTGAGTATTTCTTTAGACCTTAAACTCCAAATATGTTAAAAATCAGATAACGAATTTCTTATAACAAAGAAATTGCTAGCAGGTAATCTATGGTTTTTAAATTCATTGCGAACATCGTATTGGGACATACGGGGTTTAGTCTCGTTACCAAAGTAATTTTACTAACGACAAGGCTTTTTAAACTGGAACTCTGTTATGTTTGTACTGTTTGACGGTCGAAATAGGTATTGCTATGGTACTGTCTAGACGGTC
This sequence comes from Pachliopta kotzebuea, assembly GCA_018246255.1. NCBI lineage: Eukaryota > Metazoa > Arthropoda > Insecta > Lepidoptera > Papilionidae > Pachliopta > Pachliopta kotzebuea. The sequence goes on from DWLS01002182.1 coordinate 7,884, forward strand.
ACAAGCAACAGACATATGTCATATTAAGATTCAGTTAGGTCTCTTTTATAAAATTAGAATGTGCATGCATGGCCTATGGGCTGATCCCCATGCTTTTGACACAAAGCTCATAAGTTCGATTCCCAGCAAAAATTTTTCATTTTTGCTTTTCCCACTCTTCCACAGTGCTAACTTCGACTTTTTATAACTCCTTAAATGGAAAAGCTATAGATTTTTTATTTGGGACTTCTCGTCTTATTATGTACTTCATTTTATCCTGAAAGAGTATCCACGTAGCATTAAGGAATAAGTCAGCGCATCAAACTCTTTTTATCAGATAATACAGGCTAAAAGCAATTGTAGGCAGGACGATTTTTCTCAATATGACTACCAAAATTAAGTATTAAAGTCAACGTCAATGTCATTTATATAAAATAGATTTCAAAAAAATGCTTTTTGAACGTTAATAAATGAAAGTCTACCACCGCTTATAAATATTAGTCTGTCAGAGAAGGAACAGCGCAAGAAACTCTGCAGCAATCTTTTTAAAAATAATATTAACAGTAATTGCTACACTACATCAACTTGTACTTGTTGTTACTGAGCTTGATTGCGGATACTACGCTGTTTGACCTTTTATATAGTCATTTAGCTCATAATAAGCTTTCATATCAAGTTTTTTAATTTACTCCCAGAATAGTCAAAATATGATCAGGTATCTTATTGTAATAACGCACTGAGAGCGCGAGTTAATTATTTTGGATAAGTTGGACTGAGGCTATTCAATCTAATGAGAAAGTACGACATGATGACCTGTAAAGTAATGCTACATATGACTTCTTTCATGTGGGTTAAGAATGGAAAGTTAGCACATTAGTTAGGGGAGAGTTTGTTTTTTTTTTTTGGTTACGACATTCGACGTCGCGACGAAATATTTACGGCTTCAGTAATGGATGATTCCGCTCGTTAATACGAACGTGATTCTCTTAAATCGCGCTAATTGTGATCTATAAATCATTGCGAGGGTGAGCTGGTTTACTTTCCTGCAGCGCGACAGTTTGTTTGTTATGACAGGCGATTATTTTTAAAACGTTATTAAAAATTAGAAATTCAGTAAAAAAAAAACATTTTTAGTTTTTCTATGTCGTAAATGACTTTTCTAGATTAAAAAAAAAACAAGCTTATCTTCAACAGGAAATTCAATGTATTTTGGTCAAATGTCTAACAGCTATAACAATAATGAGAGAATAAATCATTATTTTCACACTACCCTTCTTTATATATTGTTGTGGGTTATTAAATAAATTTTTCGGAAAAATATATAAAACTTAAACTAAGTGTATAGGTGAAGCTAGTTTCATTTCCTACGTCAGTCCCGGTGTCACTATTCACAGGCAGCTAAAGCTGGTTTATTTCTGTCAACGAGCAGAATGAAGTAACTGGACCAAAGACTCTTATTATGTCTCAAAGAAATACGTATCTGTACTTTTCAAATGTTTATTTTCTCAATTTTTATATATTTTAATTCTTTACCGGAATACACAAAAAATTTTTAGCAGTCAACCAAGAATATAAGAAGTAGTAAAGGTTAGGACAGATAAGAGAAGTTTGTTGAATTTTCAAATAATTTTAAATACTAAGGTTTAAAAATTTGTGTTAGATATACCAAAGAACATTTTTACGTTGGCTTAAGTTATGTTATAAATATTCTCAATTGAATTTAGTTTATGTATACTCGTAGTTACTTCAAACAATTCATTTACCGTAAGCTTCATTGTCCAAATGTGATTACATGTGTGATTATATAAACATTGGTAATATTAAAAAGAAATTGTATGTTTTATGAAATACATATTGGTAAGTGAAACAATATGTAACAGTGGTGACTTTAAGTTATCTATTATCGCTTCTTAAATCTAACATTCGTGGCGAGGTGATGAACAGTGCCACATGGGCTCCTTTACGACTCCACTGTAAAAGTATACGTCGTCTTAAATGAGACATAAACACACGAACGTGTAAACTAATGTCGCACATTTATTTTATTAGAGCCATTAATTCTTTCGCTTTCGTCGCGACAGTTTCCAAGGTCCTCCAGGAACTCCAACATGATAGAAATATTACAATTTAATATGTATCTAACCCGAAAGCAATAGATTATCTTTTTAATCGATAAAGCGCGCATTCACTTAATGGTAAGTCAGCAACTTCATGCTCGCTAAGATGGTATATACAGCATCACATTGCTCTATACACATTGAGACTTAAGGTCTCGTTACCATAGAAATTTCTGTAATATACAGGACTTTTCCAACCGGAACACAGTAATGTTTTTAAATTACTATTTGGCGGTAGAAATAGCAGCTGCAGAAGTATCTACCTTGGCAATTTCCGGCAATAGACTCGTACTATCAGTAAATTTCTTTCAAATCTATTTTATGTATGTTAGTTAGTACTTAGTATGTTAAGTTTTATTTGAACGAACTTAAAGATAGTCCTTAGTTTTTTTTCAGTAATGATCTTTTTAAATGTAAAAGTATCAAGATATTATTCGGAAGAATATTAAGTTTCTTAACAAGGACAGTAAGAAGACGTTTCAGTTTCTTTTAATGCGGTAACGAGCAAAATTCTCAGTCCTCTAGAAATCGCCGCGGGGCTAATTCTGGAAAACTTTAATTTCTTTGCAATTTTATTTCGGTCGGATAAATTTAAATTATTTTACACGACAGTTAGATTAAAGTTTAAATAAATGTATAAGTGTCATAGCAACTATTACATTGATTTTTACGAAGGAGATACAGGCTCTTGTGATAGCTACAACTTGTAGTAGCAGCGTTCTGTTATATAAAAAGGATATTGAATTTTATAAATCATCAACATCATCATCAGATAAACGCCGCCAACAGGACATAGGTCTCTCCCGAAGATCTTCAATCCGACCAGTCCTGCGTGGCCTGCATATAACAGATTCCCACGACCTTGACCAGATCGTCGGTCTACCTAGAGGTGGACCTTTCAGCACAACGTTTAACAGTACGCGGCCGTTACTCTAGGACCTTACTGCTTCCTTACCGCGGTGTTGTTCCATACGGAGATCCCATGTCCTCTTCAAACGCTGATGACGTCCACCGTAGTCGTTTTAGAGAGTTAAAATTTCCACAAAACTTTGACTTTCCCCCAGAAGGCAAGGTACCTTTTCTGAGATTTCCCCCTCGAAAAAAAGACTTTACTGCCCTATCGGCATAATCCAATCTTGAATAATTAACAATATTTTTTATCTGCAAACAGTATAAAGTAAGTATTCAATTGGTTAGTAATAAAAGGAATTCTTTGATATCGAAATCTGCACCTACATCCGGTACAGCGAAAAACCTCCGTCAGCTGACTAAAGATTGGAGCTGAGGAAACGAATGCTGATAATGCTTGTGGGAGCTTCAACTTGTGGAACTACTTTGTTTTCAAAAGCTTTCAATTCCTCCGGCGGATTCTTTTAATTTTATCGCATAGTCTTATAACTTTAGAGTATTTTTCTTTCGTTTCGTTAACATTGATAGCAATCAATATGAACTTTATATCAGTATAAACTTTACTAATAGACTACTACTTTTATACAGTTATGTGTAAGTATTACTGTCTTGGTGGTGTATGGTAGTGAAATTACTGTGGTAAATAGACAACAATTTATGTCTCAATGCGAAAAGCGCATTGTAATGTTGTGTACACCATCTTAATCAGTACTACGTTCTTATAGGCACACGTATGAATTACCATCATGTGAACGAATTACTCGTCTCGTTGGATAAATAAAACTGGTAACCTTATATAACAGGTGAACAAACAAAATACATATAGATTACGGGATATTTAGTATCACACAGAGCGTGATATTCTATGAGCAAATAAGCTTAATATAACGTATACTGAAGTATATTTAGCTGGAGCTTTCAGTAAATAAAATGATCAGCTACGATTGTTCACCACTTTTCTCCAAATAGGTACATGGTAATACATTTTTAACTTACCAATTTAACGAAGTACTGGTGATAGGTCTCCGTTACCACAGATCGTCTGGGTAAGTACTATTGCAGCTCCTATTTTACCACCAAAAAGTATGTCCAAACATTACTGTGTTCCGGTTTGAAGGGTGCTCTATGCCAGTAAAATTACTAAGGTAACGAGACTTAACATCTTATGTCTCAAGGCGACTAGCGAAGTATGGTGCAGTGTATCACTTCACTTACCTTCAGGTGAAAGCTTAGTTCGTCTTGTCGCCGCGTCGATTAATAAAATACTTATGTGTATAATCGATAATACAAATTACCTTTAATGAAGCATTTAGTTTAAATAGAAAACAAAAAACTCATGTAATAAATACTTCATTACTATTCATAAATATTTTTATGTTTCATTAGGTGAAGAGATGAACGTTCACCTGATGTTAATTGATACGCTTGCACATTACGTTCGTTGCCTTGAGACATAAGGTGTTAAGTCTCGTTACCCCAGTAATTTCACTAATGTACAGCCCCCTTAAACTAAAACTTAGTAATGTTTACATAGTACCGTTTATCGACAGCGACAGGAGTTGCGGTGGTATCCAGACTGGCAACAGAGACCTACCACCCGTATAAAATGACCAGCACCTATATATATTATATTAATTACATCGGTTCTATTTGTATCATAAATTACTGTTTCCTAACATTTGAAAGTCTCAATCAGACATAAGTAACGTAAGGCGATTTCATAAATACTCTCCTTTTTGACATACTTGAAGTTTGGCTGTTAAATCCGGAAATAGGCTTTTTGGGTTAGGTTGAAAAGTTACTTGGAGGAAGTGGGGCTTATTTTTAAGAGGTGATAGAAATGTTGTAAATAGCGGACGACGAGGAAATGATAGAGAAAAGAGAAATTATAAATAGAAATAATTAAAAAGAATAAAGGAAGAGGTGGGAAGAAATAAAAGAAAAAATAAAATCCTTGTCCCACTTTACAGCTGATGACCAACCTATAGATATGTATTTTGTACTAACTAGTTTTAGTAATAAGTAGTGATATATAGCAGCGGTGTCAGGTTTTGAATGAGAGCATCTATCTAGATGATATAGACACCACTGTAGTGCCAGTGTCTATCTATCTATCGGCTGCTGATGGAGGTATAATATATATACTATAGTACTTTAACTTTGATATTGTATTGTATGTTTAGTTGTTTGCTTAGTTAAATATTTGGCATGTAGTTATTGATCCGTTTTATCGCAGTAGCATGCTAAGGCGGCATTATTCCCGGGCAAGCGTTGCGGAGAATTTGTGAACTATTCACGTAGTTGTACACGGACCCTTTGTAGACGGGGACACGCGACCGCCGGGGCTGCGGGGCCTTAATGAAAAAAAATGCTTTCCGTGTTAATAGAGATACCTCGCCGCTTTAATGGCCCGCCCTTTTTTTGGTTTCAATGACCTTTGCATGAGACGCTGTTTATTCTACTTAATGTTTGTGTGGGAATATTATTAAACCGTATTATGAAGTCATTTGCCATTGTGTTGGCGTTAAAGGCTTTCTTAAAATCTTTTTTACTCTACGACACGTGCTATATGTTCACCTGATGATAAGCGACATAGCCCATAACAACGCGGCACTGGTTAAGATGGTATACACAACACTAAATTGCGCTGGGCCTTGAGGTATGAGGTGACAAGTCTCTTTACTCAATAATTTCACTAGCATACAGCACCTCTCAAACCGGAACATAATAATGTTTGCACTTAACTATTTGGCGGTAGAAATAGCAGCAGCGTTAGTATCTACTTAGACGGTTTCTGACAAATGAGACCTACCACCAGTAAACTACTAAAACTAGAGTTCACGATTGCAATATTTATCATAACAATGAGGTCTTAACAAGGATGGATTCCAGAAAAGCACATCAGTTATTTCATTCGTGCTTTTATATACTAAATATAAATAAAAAAATTTTTGAATACAATACAATTCGGATGAAAAAAAAATTTATTTCTATCAATCCACTTATTGTTCCCACTACTGAGACAACAAAGTCTTTTGTTAACCAGCCTAGCTAACTGATGGTTGGCGAAAGGAGGATATGTTGACGGAAAAAATGGTAGATATATATAGATAATTATATGATAGACTACTTTAAGAAAATACAAAAACATTCTAGTTTTTTTGTATGAATAAATAAAAGCTTCCGCAACAAAATATGTATAAACCTGTCGGTCCCGGTGAGGTTAGAAACCACCGTATCATTGCAGCCATTTTCCCGTACATTATCGCGCTTTATTGCATTAAATGCATTATCCTTTCACATTTTGACGTGGTTAATGACGTTGAAAAATAAGCCTGGCTAAGCCATGTAAGCGAGCCACGGTTTAATAGAGAAGGGTGCGTTGTTCACTGATATATCACGCGTCATATTTTCCTTGTTAGAGGAAAATTATGTTCGGTTGACTCCTTTGTGCCGTCGTTGTTATTTCAGTGTTGCTATAATAGTAATCAAATAGAATTACACGCGAATGTTATAACGAATAACACGCTATTTTAAGTTATCCACTAAATTGGGAGTATATATGCTGCAAAGCATTTATCTTTTTTCCTAATCCCATAACTTTGATTTCCAAAAAATAAAGAAGATTTTAGTCTATCTATTATACTTAAAAAGACTTCCTGTGCCAACAACCACTAGAAGGCACGCTCAAAATGTCAACTCTGTTGGAACTATAGTAAATTGTGATAATATTTCCGTAGTTACTGGTAATGGAAGACACTTCAATGTTTTACTAGAAGGAGTCCTATTACTCTGTTGCACTGAAGCGGAAGAACGCGATTACTCCACAGGAAAAGCTCTCTGTACTGATTAGTTAATCCATTGTGCTTTTAAACTTCTAATCTATCTAATCTCATGATTTGATTTTTTTGAGGCGACGAGAAGAACATGCCGTTCACCTGATAGTAAGAGATACGCTTGCCCATAATACTGGCGCTGGTTAGGATAGTATACACAGCACCACATTGCACTCGTCGCCTTGAGACAAAACGTGTCTTGTTTCCTTCGAAATTTCTCTAGCATACAGCACCCTTCAAATTGGATAACAGTAATGTTTGTCCAGTAATTTTTGTCGGCTACATTAGGAGCTGAGGCGATACCACCAGTAAATTTAATTTGACATGAAGTAGGAACTCCTTCATTAACTTTTCGCATAGGACTTATTTATCATAGATTATTGAATAACATTATAACTTAAGAAAATTACTATTGTAATTTAAAGTCTTCTTAATTAACCTGCTGTCTTATTTGAAAAAAAATTTTTCTAGGACATTTTTTTTTTAATATTTGTAAGGTTCAAATTCGTTTATCTGAACTTATCAAACTATTGAACTTAAAGATGTATGTATATGTAGTTTCTTCTTACTGATTGTTAACAAAGGACAAGAGTCATTTGTATTTTTTTTCCTTGTAAATACGGTTTAACAGATGATTGATTTTTGGAAGTGTTTTCGTTTGAGTTTACAGTAATTCTGAAAATATTTGGTCACTTAGATTTGATCAAACCTAAGTCGTTTATAAAAGAAAAACAAAACCAACGAATTGTCGCTTGGCACCGAGGGCGATAATCAGAAGGTTCCGTAATGGTATTGCAAGGGTGCGTCAAGTGACAGCCTTATTGCCATCCATTATAACTGCGGCCTTATTCTGTGTTAGCAAAGTAAATTTATCTTCAAAATACAATTCAATTGCGATAATACAGCGAAGAGAATCAAGACGTTCAACTGGTGATAAGTTGACATTGAGTTGATTGTAGGTGATGAAGCACCTTCCTTAGAAATAGAAAGTCATAGAAAGAAAACGAGAAAGAGGATTAGAGATTTTTCAAATTGTGTATGGATGGGTTCGATACATACAAAGCTTAAGCTTTAACTTTAAAGGAAATGATCGTGAGGAATTCGATATATTCCAAAAGCAACGGCAGTGTAATAGAAAAATGGATTTGTCTCTTTGTAAGAGGATAGAAAATGAAATATTAATAGCGCTCTTCATATATACATACATTTTTTTTATATTCGAAGACGATACGAGACTAGCAAGGCGTTTACCTGATGGTAAGCATTTACTACTCTTAAGAACATTACGGTGGTTAAGACGGTATACACTGTATCGCAATTTTCTCGATGCCTTGATACACAAAGTGTCAATTCTCGATACCTCAGTAATTTCACTACCTTACAACATTCAAAGTTCTGTTTGTCAGTAACAGGAGCTGCGGTGGTAACTATCTAGACGGTCTCCCAATAGAGACCTATCCTCAGAAAACTATACATATTGCAAATAAAAAAATGTGCTCATATCATAATAAGGTTTGGGAAACTCTGCGTACACATTGCCAAGAGCTGCATTCATTAACTAATGTATAGACTTTCAAAATATTTGCACATAAATTTTACTTAAGGGAAAAAAGTTGGGCGGAGAATTTCGTAAGAAAAATGAACGAGTCGTTTCTGTAGTATGCTGAAGTAACTAAGTAATACTTAATAAAGTTAATGAGATAAATATAACATAAATTTCATATTAGAGTATGTAATGCATTTAATAATAAATAATTATCTTTATTTCTTCTCCCACACAGAATACAGTTATATAGTGAAATGTACATTTGGTTTAGTCGTATATTCTATGTGAGAGACTGTTGTCTGTACTAGGAAACTTGTATTACAAATTACCAGCCCCTCCATAAAAAATATATAATAATAATATCCTTACTACCAGCGGTACTTGATTTTGCAAAACATTAACTAAATTTTTGTTTCAAAACTATTGTAGTTCAATGATTGTAATTAAGCGTCATTAACCTTATATTATTGCATGTGATTAAATGTGAAAACTTGTTTTGGCTTTTCAGCGACCTGTTTGAACTTGTATTTGACTGTGTCTATATATAAGCTGTAAGCTTTTTTATAAGTAAATAAATAATTATATATTCTTTTATTAGGACCGCGTTACTTATTCCTTGATGACAACTTCACACCTAAATCTATAAATGAATATACCTAAAATGAATTAGAGTTAACTTTGTTACTGAGACAGGATCATGGCTACGATTATAAGCTACTTTATCTTGCTTTAAGTTAAAAAAGGCGAGAGAAGGAATAAACTTTGAACTAAGCTTTTTATTTGCTTGTCTGTTTGTTTAAACTTTTAAAGAATATTTAATGATAAGTAACGATAGCAGATGTTTGATTAATAAAAACTCCAGAAGAGTCGTTATATATATGGTAATCGATTATAGAATTATTGTCTATGTATTTATTAGTCTTGTAGTGGACGTTTATTTGCTGGTGATGATCACATAAAAAAATAAAGTTAATACTTATAAAAGTAATCTTTAATGGATTGTGAACTTTGTATCAATTAACGAAAACAGGTAGACTAGTTTTAATATTCCTTGTTTAGGGATTTAGAGTCTTCTAATACAAGGAGAGAGTCCATATCTTATATCTACCACGCAAGTACAAATCAATAACAATCATCACTATTAAATTTAAAGATGATTTCATATGATTACCGACAATTGATAACTGAAAGTTTCGAAGTTTTGCAAGCGAAAATAGTTCCATTCCCTAATCTCCGTCGTTTCCTGCGAAACGGAGTTAAATGGCCCCGTCAGAAGCACAAAGACAAGCACAGAACTCGCTTTTAAACTCGGATAAAGTCGGTTAGAGTGCACATTTTAAAACTACATTAATAACCCGCAGGAGGGAGGTGCGCGAACATCTGAACACAGAACTTGACGTCGCCGACGGAAATTGTTCCTGGGAAGGAATATTATTTCATAACCGAGCGTTCAGTACTTAAAAACATCAGTAGTTGTTATCTGTTGTAGTTAGTTTATACGAAACTAAGTGTAGTTTTAGATACACAACTTCTGTTATTACATATACATATATAAATTATAATATACTTCAATTTTTTTCCCTTTTCCCTTATATTATTATTATTCAAGGCTTTTTAACTTTTATTTACATTATTTAATACTTACGCTATCTTATCTTCTACTATTATATCTGTTCATACACATATGTGTATATAGTCACATTTATATGTTCTTATTTCTATTATTTACTGTAAAACATATCTTTTGATAATATATTATAAACTTATTTCTTACTAATTTACATTTTATTAAGTCGTTTAAACTATCTGTATGTATTCTTTGTCTTGTTTCTTGTTCATATTGTAAAATCATCATCATCATACTTCATATACATATTAACTTTGCATACTTCTATGCGTTAGTATAACAAACATTACTTAAACTTTTTCATCTTTATATACACAATATTATTTATATAAAGTCTGTTTTCCTGTAGAAATATGAACAAAAATTCTTAAATATGTAATGAAATGATTCTCTCGATCAACACTGATTTATTCCTCCATCCACCAACGTACATAGATTATAATTATTCTACAGATACCTTCACCTTTACCACATATACAACATGTTTCTCTTAAAAAAATAAAAAAAATGGAAAATGTAGAGAACATAATATAGTTTTAGCACAATTTTTTATGTTTTTTACTTGACTTTTTATGATTTTGTAATTATAATTTTTTGTTCCACAATTTCGTAATCTTTTCTTTACTCTTGTGTGCAGCTTCCCTTGTTTTATTTAAATCATCATCATCATCATCTCCTACATCTAAATTATTTATTTCTTTGCCGTTGCGGTTGTTCCCCTGATTTTCTTTTTCGTTGTTTCGAACGTGATATGCCATTTTAATTACGTCCTCCGTTTCGGAAGAATCATTTGCAACCGCTTTTGATTCGTTAACTTGTGATGACTCGTTATTATTTAAACCAGGTTCTGTCGATTTTATTAAACGTCGCCTATTGCGCCTAAAGACTTCGCCAAACTTTTTTTTTTTTT
>DWLS01002183.1:0-18805 GCA_018246255.1 Pachliopta kotzebuea
CCCCGCCCCAAACGGGGCCCAAACCACCCACATCACCCCAAAAAAAAAAAAAAAAAATATCAAAATTATTGAAGTTTAAATTGTATCTCCATATGTTGTTCTTTGGTTTACCATAAATTTATATCTATCAAAGTTATGCTATTTTCAGAAATTAATTTAAGTAACTTTAGTTCCGGATATACTCGATACTTAACAATATTAAGAATACGATATTTGTGTTATTTATATGAATGTTTGTAGGTAAAGATTCATTTTTAATCTTCTACAGGAGAGGTATATGTTTGAAATAGGTATAACAAGTCTACGTTGTTTATTATTTAATTTTTATTATTTATTAAATTTATTTAATATCATTTTTGTTAATATGTAAATTTAACTAATTTTTCCAAATTTTTATAGGATTGCTTTAACATATCATAGTGTTTTAAGAGATTGCTGTACATTTCTGTAACTGGCTCACAAACCAGTACTTATTCTTATAATTGTTTATTTTAAGCTTGAATATTTTGTATGTATTGCTGTTGGTGTGTCTAAATAAATAAATAAATATATAATAAATCAACAAAGATTATGTCCCCTTGAGATCCTGTTCAAAGACTGTATAAATATATATTAAATACTGATGTAATGTTGATGAAAATTGTATCAATTCTTCAATACTCCAGTCAACATATCTACGCGGTGATTATATTAAAAGGCGAAAGTACGTCACTGCAACAAGTATGTCATATATTTGTTAATGTATTAAAAAAAGTCTGATATAAAGATTTCAATTCCAATATACTATCCATAAGCATTATAGAAAACGTGTAACTGCAGGGTTTTTATTTAATTTTTGCGTTCCATTGCGTTGTTTTGAGTAAGTACTTCCATACAAATTATATCGTTGTACTAATATTTTCATCCTTCTTCCAAACATCGCGCTTTAGAGTAAAAGCCGTTTTCTTGACAAAATTTTGTATTGTAAATCTAAAATAGACCTGTAAATATAAGAAAAGATGAAATTCCCTATATATGTATGTAATATTATGTGTGTGTTATTAGTATACATATAAGTGTGTGTTAACACAATTTTCAATCGTTGTTTACATTTTTGTTTCAATGTTATTGAATCTTGTTATTTTTGACGTCAGCTATCACTTCGAAAATTTCAAAAAAGTTTGTTGACACTTTACTCATCAGAAATGATTGAACAGATCATCATCATAGATTTTTCGTTCATTTTATATACATATATGAACATAATCAAATTGTTATCCAACTAGAATAAAGCGCGGCGGTAAAGTGTTTGTTTACATTTGATATTCACACCAACACATCAAAAGATATGTTCTCAACGTCGCTCTATCATAAAAAGGATGTTCGATGTCTAATACTAGTATCGCACTACTGTCACTCGTTTCCGCGTGTAAACAAGCTATATAGTGTACACATATATGCCCCGCTCTCCAAGTTCCGTTCGTTTTACAATGCAATACGACCGGATTTATTGCTCAAGTTACGAGCGTAATGCAATAAGTTAGACAATAACAGTACAACTTAACGGTTAAAGGATATGTTTACTTAACATAACAGCGGTTTAAAAATTAATTAAGCTACTATTAAGTAAATAAAGCAGCCGATTATTAAATAACATAGTTGTATTAACTATTGATTATAACATGAGGGTGTCTTAATCGAGGTAAGTTACTCATAAATTGTAAAACTAAGTTACTTTTTCGGCTCATGTACTAGAGAAATTACTAATGTTTAAATACGGGTCTTTTGCCGTGCGATGTCAAGGTCCAATTGAACAAATTTAAAAGGTGTAAATTACAGAACTGCAGAATAATTAACGGGTCCCGCTGGCAGCAGGCCAGGCTCTACACGGGCGAGATGTAGCAGATTAGCTGAGGACGGTCCAGAGGGTCTTAAATGAGAAATATAGAGGTCTTAACGGACAAGAGTTTCACTAGGAAATGATCAAAACGAAAACCAAAGACACAAAGTAGGACCGAAATAGCACAAGAATATCATAGCGATATACTATTATTGCAATAGGCATTAGCTTAAGTTGTAAGTGTTAATTTAACACTTACAACTTAAGCTTGTTCCTTTTGAAAATTATCAACAGTGATGTGGACTGTCCCGAGTTGCTGCATGGTGTTAATTTTCAAATTCCCATAGTTCGTACCAGGCATAATAACTTACTTCATGTACCTATATCGAAAACAAATTATAAAAGAAACACGTTTATGTGTCGCGCATCGACCATTCTCAATAAACTTATTAGAACCAATGACCTGGACATGTTCTCTAACATTATTGACTCTATAAGAGTTAAGCTCAATACGTCATTCTTTGGTTCCCCAATTTTTGTGGAAATTAATGGAGTGAAGTGGTTTTTTCAGTGTTTTTTTTTTTTAATTTTTCTTCTTTTTTTTCGTACACATCTAATTTTTGTTTGGTTGTTTTTGTTCCTTTATCAAATATTGTATTTTTGTTTTGATTGCTTTTATATTTTAATGATTATTGTTTGTCTGTTTGTATTGGGTGAATGTTCATTGTTTGTGGTCTATTTTTTTAAATATGTACTATCTATCGGTGATAACTTGTAAATGGCTTTTGACTTTGTTTATTGTTACAAATTGATGTTAGATATAATAGCCGTTGTCCTTTAAAAATACAATAAAAAAAAATGTTTAACTTAACTAAAATAAATCCTGTTTTAAGAGAAACACTGTGTACCTAATCACCCATTTTTAAATGTAAATTTTTAAGTATCTTTCACATTTAACTACGACTCTATGATTGATTAGCAAATTGAATTATCATCAGGCGATACACGTCCACTGCTGGATATAGGCTGCTCAATAGTGGGGTGATTTGGGCCGTCTTTCACGACGCTGGCCCAATGTAAGTTAGTGGGGATTCACAGCCTCGTTTTATTAGTAGAGTGTACCAACAGCCGGTGAGGCTGGCTCAGTCCCGTGAGGTGTAATGTGGGATCCTTATTGAGTAATTTAGAAATATTCAAATTTAATATTAAAAATACCATTTTTTTTGTAAATTAATATATAGAAGGTTCAAGATTACGATATAAGTAAGTATATGTATCATGTTATTATTTTTTAAATATAACTTTCATACTTCTCCTACCACAGCTACTCTCTCCTTCTACGTTGACTGGTAGGGAATGTTTATAGGCATTAAGTCCTCCTATTGGACCCTAATTTGAGGTGTTAATATATTGTTTATAAAAGAAATAAAAATAAAGTATAACAAATTTGACTGAACCGACGAGATAACATTGCTTACTAAGATTTACTTATACGTATCAATATTTTAAAGTAACAGGATCTGCGAAGCTTTCGTATGGTTTCGTTGTATCGAAAGCTTTATTGTACCGAAGCCGAGGAGATTATATTGTAAAGTCAAATCTTATTGATCTAGCCGGGGATTATAGAAACTTTCCCGTACAATATACAGATAAGTTCCGAGCCTGAAGACGAAAGTCTTCATCGATTGCCTGTGCTCACTGGTGCTAAAAGGACTTTAACAGTGCGGCTATTCTACAAGCTTAAAGAGCGGTGGAAAAAGCTATTAGTGGGAGATTTCTGAGTTCGTGAACTTTTGTTTCTACATTGAATAAAAATTTTGACTTTAACTTTGACTTTATGCGACATTTCTCTGGTGAATAAGAATTGAAATGAAGTAATCCGCCAGAGGACTAAGATCATCAACATACCCTTTCCAGTGAAATGAAGTGGTAATGGAATGGTCACATCAGTGGCAGAAATCACCACAGATGGAGTAGATGTATTTTAGAGTGGAGTATTTGGGCAAATGTAGCAGAGGACACCCCCTTATTAGATGAATCCACGATCTGAGTAAGGCAACTGGCAACAACTGAAGACAGGGGTAAGTGGCCTAGCAGTGGACTGCCGCAGGATTTTAATGATACAGACAAAATGATCTATTTCTTTTAAATAAACTGTTTCCTATATGAGTAAGATAGGGGTAACCGATGAGATGACGGCTGATAGGCGAGACTGGAAGAGAAGAACATGTTGTGCCGACCCTACATAAAGCGGCACCAGGGCAGGAGTCGGAAGAAACTGTTTCCTATAATGTAAAAGTATAAGCATCGTATGTATGTGTATCGATATCGACAATATTATTTCACCAGTTACCATCACATCTGCTCATCTGGTTTGGTCATAGAACATGATCAATGAAAGCTTATGGATAATGGATACACAACTTTCCCCCTCCCTCGCAACCCCCGAGAACATAAATCTCTATACACCGATCGGCTCATATGAAACGTAATAAATTACAAAGACGTAAATTTAACCCTTTATGTGACGATAAAACTTTATCTCACAGCGAGACCACTTTTATAGCGCGCCCACAAATTGTTTGAGGGGGGAGGGGTTAAGGTTAACTTTCCCTGCAGTAAACCGCCGGTCACTGCAATAAGTTAAACCCCATAAGTAACTTGAAGACTTGAAATTTGTTTTTTTTTTACTAATGTATGTATAGGCTTGACCACGATCCCACCTGGTGTTAAGTGATGATGTGGTCAATGATGGTAAAGCGCATTAACCTAGCGAATGTCTATTCACTCTTGAAGACGTTCACATCGTAATTGTACGGGAACACTGACGCCGGCAAGTTGTTCCACTCCTTATCTGTTATTAGAAACGAGGAGCCAAACCTCTTAATGCGTAAACTGGGGATGTTTACAACATAAAGATGGAGTCTCAATTGAAACTTATCACTATTCTTTACTTATTCTAATTATATGTCGCATGTTTGACTAGTACAAAAAACCATGTGTTCAATCTCTTCCGTCCAGATTCACAGGCGAAAGTATATCTTACAGTGTACTTATGATCATGATATTGTAGATTAAAAAAAAAACTATTTATCCAATAGACGACGAGATGAGCAAAGCATTCACGTGATGATAAGTGATACTATGGAGCTTATTGACTTGGTATATACACCACATTGCTTTCACCTTCTTGTGACGTAATCTGTTAAGTCTCATTACCCCAGCGACTTTAAAACTGGAACACAGTACTATTCGCCACCTGCAATAGGAGCTACATTGGTACATACTCAAACAGTCTTCAGCAACAGAGATATCACTAGTATATATAAATATTTTGTTTCCCAGTTACAAATAATATCTTCGTAGTAGGCGTTGTAATTTTTCTCCAGTTTCAGTATGTAGCCTATACCGTTTTCAATATTCGACTTGAGTTTTTATGTTTTCAGTTGGGAAATAGAGGTAGAAAAGACAACCCCTACCTCCTACACCCTCTAGTTGAATATATTGGGATGCTAGAGAGTAACGGCTTCTTTTGGCATATACCCATTGAACGAAACAACCGTAGAAATACAATATTCATATCGGAATATCTTCCAACTGGACAAATTTTAGATCTTTATTACATACAAGTTTTAATAAATACTTTTTGCAGTGCCTACAGTTCAATAACTGATATGTCGTTACTTTAATACTCATGGCTTGGAATTAATATTCATTATAGATAGAATATAATACAGTTCCCTATAAATAATACCAACGAACCTCACTTCTCTATGGCTGGTGCTATATGAATCGGGAATCGACCGTCTGAAGTACATTCCGACTGTCCGTTTAGTATTGTCACGATGGTAAGTGATATGCTTCCACATAAGTCGCTGGTTAAGATGTTACATAGCACAATAATGCGCTCGTATCCTTGATACGTAAAGTGTTGTATCGTTACCTCAGTAAATTCACTAGCATACAGCAGCCTTCAGTAAACACAGTAATTTACTATTTGGCGGTAGAAATAGAAGGTGCGGCGGTACCTAGTTAGACTGTAGCGGTAGTGACCTACCAATTGAATATATTTATCACCGCAAACGAGAACTTAACGTACTCTTAAACATCAAAGTTGGAGTTCAGGTTGTATACAAAATTCCGCGAGAGTAGGAACAGTTAATGTGTGAACAATGAAACACCATCCAGTGCTCCTCAAAGTTTCTCACAGTACATATAAATTTCGTCGCGGTGATGTTCAAACTTTTCCCGTACCCCCGACCGAGTCCTCGCTTCGAATACAATAACGATTTTGACGACAGGAATATATTTGTAAAAGGCTTCGAGGGTGTTTGTTTGTATTTACTAAAAGGTTAACAATAAATACTTTTTTAAATTTTCAAAATGTTTATACGATTAGCAAAATAATGGGAAAAACCTATACTCGTTGTAGGTCTCTATTGCTATAGACCGTCTATTTAAGTACCACCGCAGCTCCTATTTCTACCGCCAAATAGTAACGTGCAGACATTACTGTGTGACAGTTTGAAGGGTTCTGTATGATAGTTGGGAAATAGAAATTATTAGGGTAATGATACAATAGCTTATATATCAAAGCGATGAGCGGAATGTGGTGTATATCATCTTAATTAGCGTCTAATTATGAAAAGCTTTGATCGTCTCGATAAAAAATATAAACTAGATAAACTCACGTTGCAATGAATGGGAAAAAAGAATTGTAACATAAAATACGATAAGGATGAGGTTATTTCGGTCTGAGAGGCAATAGATGAAGGAGAAAACAACAAAAGTGTATAAAAAGAAAAGACTGGAAGTATGAAGAGTGAGAGCGAGAAAGTAGGGAAAGACAAAAAAAAAGCGGAAAAATAGAAAATAAAAATGAATGATTGATGATGATGAGAAAGAATGAAATTTGTACGACTCCTAAAAGCTATTTTTGTATTATTATTTTAATAATGAATTTAAGGGGTGTAACGAGTCCCACAATTTACGGACGAAGTCAACCTCATCTGCTCCTACACTTTCAATCCACTAATGGAGAAGGCCCATGTCCAGCAGTGGACGTCTATTGGCTGATGATTATGACAGAATTTAAAAAATTTTAATATTTACATTGTGATGACTTCAGAGATATTTATCACTAAACACTCGTCTAATTTTCAAAAGCCACTAAAAGCGTCCCTTTCATTTTTAAGACCTCCATTCCCTAATTATCATGAGCTCATTGTCAGTAATTGTTTAGAACCTAATCTTTGACAACTGAAGCGATCATTTCATTAATATAATACGTATTGATCGGTCGAGTACCGAACGGGGTAGTTTCGATATTACTCTGCTCAAGTGGTAGTTTACACTACCTGTATACAGGATAACAGTCTGATAATTAACATAATTGAGAAGGGATGTTTTGTGTGTGACAGCTCAAGGATTTATTATTTATTTTAGAACCCTACGATATGAGTAAGGCATTCATTCATAACGGTAAGTGATACCCTTGCTCATAAGAACGAAGTGTTGATTAAGATAGTATACAAAGTATTATATTATCGTTACCTCAGCAATTTCACTCGTATACAGCAACAATTGCATTACTATTAGGCGCTAAAAATAGGAGCTGTTGTTGTACCTACCTACCACTAGTAATTTGAAATTCTGCTACTATCTTGCTTCTGGTGGGGAGTCAGGGTTATGTGGGTTTTGTACCCAGTGAAAATCTTCGGTGGTTATCCACAGTGCACTGCTGAAAGCCGCTAGCTCTCCTGCGGAACTCACCAGTGCCTTACGAGGGAGAGCTTTTACCCTCCCCAACACTCAGTGTGCTAGGACAGAATACGAGGCCACTTCGTATTCCGACCCGGGCTCATTTAATACACAGTGAGGGTTCTCACCTTCAAAGCCCGTGAACCTGAAAACTTTTTCAGTCTCCTTCTACGACAGGTAAAGTTTTCCATAGTCCTATTCTTGATAACCTTAGACTATAGGACTATTGTTACGGAATCCTGTTCCTTTCTCCATCCAGGTTGACGAAGTTAACCTTATACATTTTGAAGAGTTTTTGAAGACAATATTAAAAATCTAGTAACTAGACTATCAAATAGAACGGGGCCGTGAAGGCATTATTGTAGTGTGATTATCTTAAAGAGTTTCGCCACTGAGGGTTTTTTTTGTATGAGAAAAAAGTGTATTATATCTTCATTGAGTATTTATTTGTTTGAGTGTTTGAGCCGGTTCGGGTTTATGTTGATTTTTATTAAGGCTTTATAGGTACGCGCTTTACGATTATCCGTTTCTTGATCCGTAGACACTTCGGGAATGAGGTTGTAAGTACAAGGTTATCCGTGTAATAAACTGGCGTCCGGCGGTCTGAGCGAGCGCTGCTTGGCTCTTAGAGAAATTCGCTTAGAAGTCACTGTCAAAGTTAAAATTTTTATTCAATATATAATAGGAATAATAGTTCATTTATTGAACGTCACAAATTTACCAGTCGTTCGCGAAAGAAAGACCTCGGACCTGAGAATTGGCGCAAGGAATTCGGCATGCTGTACACATTTTTTGAACTATTTGTTTGTGGGCTGCTTGAGTTATTACGTAAACTCGTTCACAACATCTGCTGATAGATTTCCACTGCTGGATATAAATCTCCTCTAAATTGTGGGGGGATTTGACCCGTCTCCTACCACACTGGCCTATAGAGCAGGTGAGGTTAACTTGGGTTCCGTGAGTTTCTGTGTGAGACGCTTTACACCCCTCTTTCGTATAACTTAAAAAACGAAAAGTTTTTTCCTATAGTTGCTCGATATAGATAGCCATCGCTGATGGTAGATCTTCGTCACCGCAGTCCGCTTAGGTAGATACCACAGCAGCTGTGTTGTAGTTTGATGGGTGCTGTATGTTAGTAAAATTACTGAGGTAACAAAACTACGTCTTACTTAGCATCCATCATACCATCTTAACTAGCGCTATGTTATGGGCAGGTGTATCACTTACCATTAAATCAACTCTTTACTCGTCTCATCGAATAAAAAAAAAACCCTGTAACGTGTTAAGGTTAACTTTAACCCCGTTTCAGTTGAATTCTTAGTGTAAATAATCCCAGAAGCCGGGCGCGGGTCTGTGCGGGCCTTTTGAAATATTACTTGCTAAGGATTCCTAATAAAAGAGGTAAAGGGGGGCTATCACTCTTGTCTTTACAATAGTTGTGCTTTAGGGGCCATAAATTTCTTGAATCGGGGTTAAGTGAGGTGGCACGGATACAAGGAGCTATAAAGTGAGCGTGTTGTAGGAAGTGGAAAAAAGGAGAAGGTTGTATAAGTTAAAACTAAAAACATATTAAAGCGTGTAATACTGAAAAAGCTCATGGAGAGATCAACTCGCTTACTATCATGTGAATGTCATAATTATATTGACATATGTATATAATTTTTAATTGATATATAAGATAGAAAAAGAAGAATATCCCTGCGCTCCTAATAAAGAAGATTTCTGAAAGCCTCAACCATTATTATATTTTTTTAACGAGGCGAGCAAAGCGTTCAAATGTGATACGTTTCTCTTCTCGTCTCGTAACGAGACACCCAGTTAATTCACTAGTAGGTGTAACGAGACTTAACACTTTACGTCTCAAGTCGATGAGCGCAATGCGGTGCTGTGTATATCATTTTAAGCAGCGCTATGTTGAGGTATTGTTTGTATGATTTGTTTGTTGGTGAATGTATTGTTCGTATCGTAGCCTCGTCGAATAAAAAGAAAGTGCACTGTCTCGTTACCTCAGTAATTTCACTAGCATATAGCACCCTTCAAACGGGAATAGTATTGTTTGCAAATTACCGCAACAGAGACCTACTACCAGTAATTACCATATTTGATACATATATCAAATATAATATTAGTTGGTGTTATACTGACACGTTATTGAAAATTTCATTGGTGTAGGTCGGATTTGAACCCGGCACTTTCGGAGTGTAAGGCCGGTGTTTAAATAACTAGGCTATCACTGCTTTATATTTATGGTTATTAATTCGCTGTAGCTGTACATGAAGTTCGCAATGCGGAGCCGAGTCTATATTAACGATGAGTAATCACCGAGCGAAGTCAGCGCCGACCCGCGCCAAGTAATAGCAATGAGAATAATCCATTAGCTCACGAGTGCTTTCATTGCGAATTATCATAAACTCGCGTGTACATATATATGTATACATTGAGCAGGTTTAAACCTCACGGATAAACCCCATGACCAGGTCTTAACTCTCTCGGCTGACCGCAATCGGAGAAGTTGAAAACTGAAACCGATACATGACTGATGTATTATGTTTTCTATTTTTCATCCTGTATCACTATCATCAGCCGATAGACATCCACTGCTGGATATTCACTTCCCAAATAGTGGAGAAGACCATCCTGGATGTTAAAGTATAATGACAATACTTTCGTGTACTGGAATTAATGGCTCGGCTGAGCTTTTTCATATGCGCCCAGGAGAAAAGACGAACAAAGCGTTACAATACACAGCACCACATTGCGCTCGACCTTCGCTCGCCTTGACAGGCAAGGTGTTGTCTCATTTTAATTTCCCTAGCATACAGCACCCTTCAAACTGGAACACAGTAATGTTGTCATTTTACTATTTGGCTCTAGGAATTGGAGCTACGTTTGTACCTACCTAGACGGTCTGTAGCAACAGAGATCAAACAATAAACGTCGGTGATGCCGTTGTTGAGATAATACTTTTTAATACTTATAGATCTATTAGTTAAAAGTCGTTATAGTAGTTCGAACGCCGGCCTTCCACTCTTTAGGTACCAGATTCGAATCCGGTCTTCATCAATAAATCTTTCAATTTACTTGCAGTTAGTATAACACCAGTTAATACCACGTTCTCTGACGGTGAAGGAGAACATCGTGAGGAAACCTACATATCTATGTGATGACCATTCATCGGACTAGTATATGGAATGGAGAAGGCAATGCCAACACCAATACATTATAACTGGCAAAAAAGTCATGGTGTGGTTCATTACACATGAAGACTGCGACCCTCAGTCATGAGGAAATACGACTTAGAATAAGATCGACTATATAAGATGGATAATCATCAAATTATATAGCAGTGATGGAACGATGTGATCTGATGAAAAGTTATACACCAACCCATAACATAGTAGTATTAAATCAGAACACAGTACAATCTAGACAAAAATAGTAACAATTTATATATTTTTTTCTTACTGTTCAACAGTAAGTGAATTGCCTGTTAAAAAATATAAGCGCGATTAGATCTACCTGTATCGCAATTGTGAGCCGCGTTTATTTTTATTAGGGCTATTTTACAGCCGCAATAAATCTATGGAGGGAGTTATTACCGTAATCCGATTCGGATTAAACATGTATACAGCAATCAATTACCAGTCAGAAACTCCGGCACTCCGGCCCTGGATTGTGATAATCACGTCACTTAGTAACGAATACTGTCTAATGCGGGCACTGGGTCCTAAGTTAATGAATACTTATTAATTATATGTTAATACAAACGCTTTCGCCCCAGAATTTGTTAAGTAATATAACCGTCGTGAGTCCTATAGTCTCGGGCTATTAGAAATATCACTAAAGTAAGCCCTTTCTATGAGGAAACTGAAAGGGTTTTGTGGGTAGGGGCTCTTACTGTACATTGAGCGAGCCAGGAGCGGTCAAGTACGAACTGGTCTCGTATTGTCTAGTAACATACGGTGGATTCTGTGGAGGGTAACAGCTCTCCCTGAGATGTCTTCAGTAGACCTTCCGTGGTAAAATGTCAAACAGACCCTGAATTCCTCCAAAAGAAATGTATTTTTTGATGATTTTCCACGCGCCAAAAAATATCAATAATTTCATGATCCGCTTTATTCAATGAAACATGCTTATTAGGAATACTTCTACTATATATGTTGAAAATCAAAACATTGCACTACTATCATGATGATAGTGATAACGGCTAGTCAAGTGGTTTAGAAAAAAAACAGATATATACCTATTTGGAAAGGTATACCCGGTGAGTGAAAGAGAGGTATTTTAATTGATGTTGATCGATATATTTAATACTGTTTTTTTCACAGGAATTGAACCTCCGGCAATATGGTTCAACTAAAAATTTGATACACTTTTATATGAGAGATTTATAAAAAAGTAAATTACAGATGATTTCTATTGCAGATCACAAAATTAATGCCTTTTTTAATGTATATAGCCATGTCTTAAAGCACGTAGTAATAGTTTGTGTTATACTAAATGCACGTAACATTGAAAGATTCATTAGTGCAAGCCGGATACGAACCCGGTGCCTTCGAAGTGGAAGGCTGACGTTCAAATTACAGAATTAATGTTTAAGGTCAGCTATGTTGAGGGCTATAATTTGAACAGAATCACACATAACCTAAAAGCTCGTTTTACCGCAATTTAGAGTAGTAATTGTTGTACTAGTCATCCGTCTTATTGTTACTTAACGTTATCAGCACAGATTAAGTTAAGATATAGGCAGTGCTGTATTAAAACAATTACTAATTTATTTATTTTTATTTAAGAAATTTATTTGCATACATACAGGTGCAAAAAGGCGGACTTAATGCCAAAAGGCATTCTCTCCCAGTCTACCTTAGGATTGAGCTGAGAACTTAAGTAGGGTTGCAGTAGCGCGTTAAAACTAACATAATAGTTATTAAATTTTCTTATATTTAATAAATATGAATTGGTGCAAACAAACCCAAAAGAACATTTACTGTGAGAAAGGTCAATAAATAAATAAAATATACATACATTGTTACATACAAATTTACTATGTGATATTGTTGTTTACATAAATACCCAATGTCCTAGCTGCACAGTTAAAATTCAACGTCGATTGCGTTACGAAGTAGGGTCCAAGCAGCGGAGCCGGCCGTCGTCTCGCCCTGGGAGGCTGCCGGCGAGGGTTGCTTACCCTGAGGCGAGGAGGAGCAGGGGGAGGAGGGAGGGACGTCTGACCTACTTGTTCGCAAGTGTACTGTTATTTTTCAGGAGACCCGTAAAAGGGGCAATAAAACTGCTGTGTTATGTAGATCATTCCTTTGAAGTTTGTTTGTATTGGTTATCACGGTGTTTTTTTTTCCGAATGAATCCGCTGCAATATCAGTAAAGTATTTTTGTTTCTCATGCTATAGGTTATATCGCTGTATTCGCTTGTAATTTAAACGATTGCTGTATAGTATAACATGTAATCATATGTTGGTACTTACCTTACTTTGAACTGAGATACAGTCTAATTGACCAACGAACTGGATATAAAATAAATTCGGATAACAAATAAAGAATTTTCAAAGAAAAAAATGGTATTCAGAAGAAAAATGTCAGCTTTTCGTACAAACAGCTTTGAGCAAACATAAATGTAAGGACAAAAGTAAAGTAATTTACAATAACCTCGTAGAGGCGCGTAGCAAGTGTCTGCGCCCCTACTTCCGGCGCTGAGACAACCGGATCATATTCGTTTGAAAAAATATAGCGAAAGTTAAAGCAACACGAGGGAGTAGGGAGGTGAGGTGGGGAGGAAGGGGGTCGAAGGGATGATACTTCACAAAAACATAAATGATGTATTGTCTTGTTCCAGTTCAAATTTATCTCGTACACTTCAGTTTCCTTCTGTCCAAAAGGAGTGGTTAATGAAATTTTCTTAACTTATCAGTTAGTCCATATCTTATAAACTATTTGTCATATTAAATATACACAAAATCCACATAAGTAAAAGTTATGATAGCCTAGTTTTAACGACGGACTCCTACTCCAAAGGTACTGGGTTCGAATCCTACACCAATGAATTGTTCAATTTACGTGTCAGTTATTTAAGTGCTTTAAAACATGTATCAAATCGCGTGGCTATAAACATTAAAAAAAATTCATGTAAGTTATTGCTGTGACCGGAAACTGATGCTTATCATCAGAGCTTCGGTGTTTTGTGTAATAAAGCTTTAAAAGATTCGCTATAGAAAGTATCACTTGCTCTGCTCGGTTTTTCGTGAAATTGTTGATTAAGGTGGTATACAGAGCACTACATTACGGTCACCTTGAGACATGAGTTGTTAAGTCTCGTTACCATAGTAATTTTACTAGTTTACTGTACCTTTTAAATTTAACACATTAATGTTCACACGTTACTATTTAGCAGAAGAAATAGAAGTTGCGGCTGTACCTACTTAGATGATCTCATTTAAAATACCTACCAGTGAGCTTTTACTAAGTTTAATATTATAAGGATAGGCCTATCGGTCGTAATTCATAAGCGATAGGCTATTAACAGTATTAAACGCGATCGTACAGCTACCGCCGGGACCAATAGAAGTAATGATACCGGTATCCGATAAGCGTAGCACTGTAGCACTTCCGGTTTACTGATTAGCCAAGTTTGTGGGTCGAATTGTTATGTGAGTTTTGATAATATTCTACCTTGTTTCTTGCACTGTGGGTTCAAGTCTTATATATAAGTATATAATACATAAACATAGGTATATAATAATATAACCATATGAGCAATATGTACGACTATCTAAACATACCGTCCTTACAAACGGGAACGGAAAGTTTAGCTTGTAAGTGGGGTATATGTGATGAATATAAAATGTAAAGCTGCGGAACACTACCACTGCCTCATTGTCATGTTAAGTCCGTATTAAGTTTTAAACGTGGTATAAAAAAACCACGCCTTGGACTACAATCTACAGATAGTAAGCTTTGCGTTGATCTTCTGCCTTTATTATTTCTATTCTTTCCCTTTCTGTAGGTATCCTTCGTAATATTAAATACAAATTTATATTAAACGTAGTCATTAGTAATTAATTTGTATATAATTTTATTAATAATTATTTTATATATATTAAAATGCTCTAAGGCTTTATCTTAACCATCTTTTCCATTTGTAATTTTGATAAAATTTTCAAGGTTATTACATAGATTTTTCCCTCCCTTGCATACGGATGAGGGTCCAATTCAAAATCAGCGCTTCACCTAACTGCAGGAGCATTGCTGAGTTGAAACCTTCTTAAATTGCCTAATATTGTTTTCTTTTTCTATAATTTTTATTGTTCATATTAAGTATCGTATGTTTTTTAGTGTTACTTTTGTTATTCAGAGCAGTTTGAATAAGACATTTTTCTCCCTTCCAAAGATTCGACAGGATTGTGATACGAATGAGATATAGCCTGCTATTATTAACAGGATCACTTCCCATGCACACGCAAACAATAGTAAAGATAAATCACTTACGCTTGACCCACTTCCGTGCACTTTTCGAAACTCTTAGCTAATAGAAAAAAAATATATTCGAGGCGTCGAGACGAACAAGGCATATATAGAGCAAGAAGTAATACTTGTATATTACTGAACAGTAAGTGAGATTAAAGGTGAATCTTTAAATATTTACTGGTGTCTGCTCTCCATAGCTACATATTGCCTAGTTAGATACCGCCGCAGCTCCTATTTCTACCGCCAAATAGTAATGTGTGTTGTAATAGTATTACTGTGTTGCAGTTTGAAAGGTGCTACATGCTAGTGAAATTATTGGGGTAATGAGTGTTAACTATTAACCTCACAGGCGACGAGCGCAATGTGGTTCAGTATATATAATGTTAACAAGTGCGATATGGGCAAGCGTATCACTTATTATCATGTGAACGCCTTGTTCGTCACCTTGTAGCATAAAAAACTTTCCAAAAAATTTACTTTACTAAAAAAAATAACCAGCAATGAAACTCAAAATAAAAAACAGCCAATGCTCGGGGTCAATGACCGTAATTGAAAATTTACAATGTATATTAGGAGAGCGTTTCCGATAACGAAGACAGACTATAGTACTAATGACACCTGTGATGGTAGGAAGGAAGAAAATAGATCCTGATTTAAAACAAATCATGTTTTTTAATCGTTGTAATAGCATTATTTACGCTTCTGTATGTAACGATAGTTTCATAAAAAATACTCCATTTTACTAAAAAAAAACCAGCAATATATCATAAAATAAAAAACAGCCGATGCCCAGGTCAGTGAACTCACGTCGGGCCCGTGCCGCTACAGAATAAGGTTCAAATTGTATATCTCGATGTAGATTTATGCGATCGCTAGCTGACGACTTTGTGTTTCATTGCTAGTTTTTTTTTTTTAATACAAAAATGTATTTTTATGAAACTATCGTTTCATTTAACTATACTAGCATGATAGAGCGTAAATATTGCTAATAAAACATTTTAAAAATATGATTTTTTTTAATCAGGATCGATTTTATCTCCGCATCATCACCAAAGGTGTCATTAGTACTATCGTCTGTTTTACTTTTATGAAGCAGTCTTTTAATATACAGTGTAAATTATTCAACCGATGAACTATTGCTATTCAATTTATTCAAAATTAAGTATTTATTATACTCATCTTTAGGAATTCTTCTCTTAAGGGTATAAATATCGAGGAAGGATAGACCTTCGTTTGATGAGTCAGCCGGAGTCAATACTCAGGTAACTACAAAATATTGTATAGTATTGTTCCCAAAGGAAATTAGGTCATATCCTTTCACTCGTGTTTACGCGTTTCATCACTTTCCAAATATTTATTGGCAATTTCCGAAGAGGTTTTTTATGTTCTACATATGTACTTAGAGAGGACAATAAGATAACATTTATATGTACTATTAATATTTTTTTATTTGCCTGCATTTACCTGATAGAAGAGACACGATTGCCGATAGCAATATGGTCATAGTTAAGATAGTATACACAGCACCACATTGCGCTCGTCATCTTCAGAAGTAAGCTGTTAAGTCTCGTTACTCCAGTAATTTCACTAGTATACAGCACCTTTCAAACCGGAACAAAGTAATGCATTGGTAGTCTCTGCCATGTAGAAATGTATTCATTAAGTGGAAATTACTAAATGATCTACTACTAGTTATATTGTAAATAAAAAAAAATCATAGTGTATTATCTAAATAATACGTTGATAACTGAATCATCTTTTTATATCCTTTTGTCCGACAAAAAAAAGGTTTTGAACTTACATTAATACTACTGCAGAAGACGATCATTGAAAAGTTTAGAGTTGATCAAAATATATAATTAAAACTTTTCTAATAAAACAGATTTTTTTTTAAAAAGAAAATATCTCATAATAAATAAATACTTATTATATACCTATAGTTTTATTTTTGTGATGTAGAAAAGATATATCTCACTACATAGATAATTTTTAAGGTAACTTTAGGTGCGATAATAACTTTACTAAGAATTACAAGAAAAACGACTGCTTTGTTAAAAATAAGTCTAGTCTCATCAGTCTAATTACATTTTGAATCACTGTACAGCAATTTACTGCTAGATAGTAATAATATTCACGACGACTCTTATTTAAATCTTATCAGCTCGCATATTAATCTAAATATTCTGGTAATGAGTTGCTGTTAAGGACAAACAAAATTGATTTACCACTAAGCGAACTCTTCTGCGCGTTTTATCGATACACTGAACAAAAAAATTAATTCCTTTTGTTACCAGTAATTAAAACTATTCTGTATTACAGCTTGCGACAGCGACGATCCTCTTGGTACCATGCCAGGGTACAAGCCCAGCGGAATCGTTTTACTTTGAACTGGGTCGCGTCGTTACACTTTATTTACACAGAACCGTGTGAAAATTTCAACTGAAACTAATAAAACTTTTACATCACACCAAGCACCAGTTTAAGTTGTAAAGTAAACTATGAACTATAACTTCAATATAGAATGTAAGTGAAACGGGATTGCTGATTGTTATGTTAGCTTTTTTTAACATGATCATATTTTCAGTGATCGATATCCTAGACCAGTGATTCCCAAAGTAGTCTATATCGACCCCTGCATGACAACCTGCAAGGGGTCTACGTCAGCGAAAAGCCTTTTTAGGTTCATGAAAGAAATTTTTGTAAGTCTTGAAGTGGATTTTTTGTTTGAGAAATTGGGCAAACGAGCACATATATATGATGGAAAGTGATTACTAACGCCAATAGACAGTCGTATAGTGATTTGGGGGAGGAATTGGTATATATATTATTGAAGGCTTTCATGCTATATTGATTCGCAAGTGCTGGTGAAGACAACTGATAACATTAACATGTAATATAAAGGTGGGATTTTTGATCATACATTCGTTTCCTAGAAAGTGGGATGGAAATTTACTATCTCTTTTGTGTTTATTTTCTTCTTTCTCTACTATCAACTTTTGATTCTTTTAACGGCCTCATAATCGCTCTATAGTATTTCAATGATACGCAACGACTGTCTTCACTCATTAGGGATACAACGATGGTTGCATTGGACTTCAGATGTAATGGGTGGAGGGAGGAGTACGTCATCTCGCAGCCTCTCCCAATATGTCACAGTACGGGAGGGGGGCCCGTTAAGGGGATGCGGAATGCCTTCGCAAAGTTTCAGGGATGTAATCAATTTTGTGCGGTCACGAATGCTGACCTTAATGTTGCGTCGCTCTGTTCCCATTCGGCGACGTGTGTGTTTAGGCCCTCGTGTCCCACTCAGCGCTGCTGTGTGTGTTTGTACAGGAATTGCTCCAGTAGCACTGCTGTGATATACAACTACGTCCCTTTGTACAGATGGAACAGATTATTCCTTTATACATGTTTAACTGTTTCACATGATGATGAGACAACAAAGCTGAAGACAGTGACAACTTTCACATATCATTTATTGCTGATTTACGTTATTATCATTAATAGTCTGCTGCAGTTTATTACAGGACATAGGCATCTCCTAAAGAACGCCACTCAGCCCGGCCTTCATCGTTTAAACCAGTGATTCCCAAAGTGGTCTATATCAACCCCTAGTGGTCTATGACAACCTGCAAGTGGTCTACGTGAACGAAAAAAAATTTGAGGGTCCATGAAATGTAAATGGGGGTCCACGATAGTGGATCTCAACACATCCTTCTCACTAAAAATATTGACTTATTGCTTATG
>DWLS01002184.1:0-18804 GCA_018246255.1 Pachliopta kotzebuea
TATAAATTATATAATATAAGGGAGAGGAGAGAGACGAGGAAAGAGGATTTGGGGAAGGAGGAAGAGGTGGGAAGAAAGAAGAAGAAGAAAAAAGGGGGAGATGAGGGAGATGATGGGGAGAGATGAGGGAGATGATAAAATAGATGATAAAACATTAACTTGCTGCATAACTATAATAAAGTTGATAAGAAACAGTTTTCCTGACATGTTCTCTAAGTAAATATATTAAAGGCACATATGGTTACATTTTCTAACCAATAATCGCTTCTTTTTGTCGTTTTCCCTTTTTTAAGACTTTCTTCGTATCGCATTAAGGAATGACCATTTCTCGTAACATCCGTTCGGAAATGTCCGGTTGTTGAATAGATCTTTAATCTTCCTGCATTGGTCTGTTTACGCAGATCCACGCCACAATGCAAAGCGTTGAATGAAGTGTGGCGACCACCCAATGAGGCCACGTAGAGTAGCCACACTTGTTATTCTATAGCAGGTCGAAAGCACAGAACTACTTAATTACCTTGGAAATTAATTTAACTTTTCAATTTAATTTGTCGTTAGTATTATTATATTAGTATTTTTTATATTATTCGCTAATTTGTGTTACATATTTACTTTTTATAAATCCTGAGAATTATTTAAGTATTCAAGGGTTGGCAACATAAACCCTAACTGATACAAACGGAGGTAACAGTAAACAGTGACATTCAATAGATTGAACTAATTACGATGAAAATATATGTTCTTATCTTTATAGTGAACGTCATTTTTAACGGCTCAAATGTTTAAAGGAAACGTGAAATAATGCATTTCATATTTCAGAAAGTTCTTGCTCTAAACAAAACTTAAATATATTAAATACGTTGATATTTGTCCCGTATTGATTTGTCAAGTATAAAATACCACTTGGACATCGCTTTTTCTGGGGCAGTAGATATCCTTAAATTCGGTTATCACCATCATCAAAAATGTAATTAATGTGATAAGAAATATTTAAATGTGCAATAGAGTTAGAATCATGCCAGTAATCAGAGGTAGATCGGCGCCAACATTTCTTCGACCTTCGCTTCAACGCGCGCTGCTCTCATTATTTGACGGTCAATCTATTTTTAATTTACACCGGGCTTAGATACAAACGAGATGAAAACTCTGATATTTCAATGCTATGCTCCATTTCCTCTGAACTATTCGTTGTATCTAAATTTAAACTATTTGGTTTTCAAACTGTTGTAATTTGAGTGCAGTCCAGTACTTTCGATGGTCTGTGTAAAAATTAACTATAGATGCGTCTATTTATCAGCGCACCTTTAATGGGTGCCCACGGGAGTATTGTGAACAGGCGTAATACTGTAAACGGTTCTCATTATGAAAGCACACTTTGTATGAAAATATGTGCTCGAGTATAAAGGTAAACA
Organism: Pachliopta kotzebuea; assembly: GCA_018246255.1. Classification (NCBI taxonomy): domain Eukaryota; kingdom Metazoa; phylum Arthropoda; class Insecta; order Lepidoptera; family Papilionidae; genus Pachliopta; species Pachliopta kotzebuea. Next base: position 1,413 of record DWLS01002184.1, read on the forward strand.
TTGATATTTTTTCAAACGCCCATAGAGAATGCATGTTTGGGCTGTCACTGAGAGTTGGACAAAAGATACAATGAGAGATGGTGCATGAATGGCGACCGCACACTCGCTTTACTTGCCCACTATACACTCAAATACGTTGGAAAATACTACAAAATGTTATTAAAAACATTTTTATTTTTTCTATCCTGCAATATAATTTTATTGGGTTGTACTATTGGCAACAAAAATTTTAAATAATTTTAGTCGTATTGGCCTCTGTCAGTCCTCTTTGGATCTCTAAATAATACCGCCGTATAGCAATTTTTCGTACGTTACATAAGACTTTCAGAAATGTATAACAGTCGCAAATATAATCAATGGTCGTATTTGTATTGTCAATGCTTTATATTTTTCATTACAATAATTCGATTTCAGATTCAAATGTTTTTGAATAAGAATACTTTTGAAATAATACGACAGACAGGTTTTCCTCTATATAATGCAAAACGACATATACTTACATGATTTTAAATAGCACTCCTACCCATAATTATGTTATTTCTTAAGCAGTAGTTGATGCCCGTCGCTTTATAAAACGATTAAATCTTGTTGCCATACTAATTTAAAGTTAGCAATATTTAGTAATAATTATTTTCAGCAACATGATAAGCAACAATAATAGCAATAGTGACTAAATAGACAAGACAGTCATATCTGTGGAAATCTCGAACCAGATCTTCTTTTATATCTCTTGAATTAAATACTTTTCCACCTATAAAACAGTTACACTATAATGAATTAATAAGGATTTCTCTTTTATCCTCTTTAGATCTTTAAGAAAACCATCTAGGTTAGTCCAGAAAATGGCTTAGTAAAATAATATCTTCAGCGTTCTTATAAATTTTAAAATTGTATAATAATAAATACTTATTATTTAAAGTTGAATTGACTTATACTACTATTCTGCCAAGAATATAATGAAGAAAAGAGATTTAAAGTAAAAATTATCAATCAACGTAATACATATGCAGGCATACTTTTAAGCAAAATCTGACAGTATAACAGGGAGAATCTACTTATTCACTACTGAACTTTTATTACTACTACAATTCACGTCAGAAGGATGCGGCAATGAACATTACGCCCACGACGAATAATGGCTTCCACGCCTCTTAGGAGCATACAGAATTATTTTTGTTATAACTTATAATGTCTTAGTATACGTCATATGTCTGGAAAATTTAAAAACCACAGTTTACTAGAACCTATCAATTTATTTAACTGATTTATTTGAGTATTTATTCTTTGATAACTTCATAAAACTAAAGGCAGGGGGAGGGGGTAAGAAGTTTTAGGTACAGGTTTTTACGCTGATAGTAAAGTTAACAAATTCAATCTGCTAGTCAAAATTTGCTCTAATTCAAAAATAATGGATTTAGATTAAGCTTAATTTCAAATGGATATCGAGAACATAAGTAACATTAATATATATTTTTTAATAGGTTCTGTTAGTTTGTAGGAAAGGACAGTGTTGAAAGTAGAAAACAAAATGGTGGCCGTCACCGCTGTAGTCCGTACAGTATAGGCAAAATAACAAAATAACAAAGAATATAATGTCGTATAATGTCGTCGATACTTTGTCGAATGAAAAACATTTCAATCAAGAGTTATGATTAATTCCTCTGTATATGTAGTCTTATTTATTTGGAGCATTTGTATCCGTATAATTTGTATCTTGTATTCTGTAATAGTTTTCTATATTCATTCCCAACTTCTCAACATACCGACTAATTCACGGACACTGAATGCCTTGTAATTATTAACATTGTTTAAAATAAATAAATAATAGATAACTAAAGAGATATAATAATTTTTTTTAAGATCTTCATTCTTAGAATATTCTGTACTTTGAACGTGTACTACGTTTGATCTTATAAAGCCCTGAAATCCGTCTCGAGTAAATTGAAATTGGAAAGAGAAGGCTTTATGTTATGTTAACGGATTTCCTTGCAGGGGTAATAAGGACAGAAACAATGGGAGTGAGAGCTCAATAACGAGGCAGCCAAGGGTTAGCTGTTTCTCTCACAGGCTCGCTACTCCGCGAGGCAATATGCGAAGATTTATGTACGCCTCCCGCAATTCACTTATATGTTGCTTTACTTAGTCTTATAGCTTCTACATCTTAATACATAAACTCAAAAAGCAGTTCAGTTAAAGATGTTGGACTATAATTAAAAACAGAAAAATAATTTACCATGTCTGTTGTGATTTCGGAGTCAGCAAAAAGCTCTGTTCTTCCACAATGTTTGATTTCCAGATATATTTCTCATCACACGGGACTTTTGGAGTACCGATGATTATATTTGGAATTCAGCGGGACATATATTAAAGATGTTTGCTGTGCTCCATTTAGATATTTGCAAAATATTTATTTATTTGTTCTGTGCAGCTGGAAGATCAGACTGAGCTGCTTTTGCATATATTTGTAATTAATTTTCATAAACATTATAGGAAAAATTACGATTTTCAGAAATAAATACAGCAAAAAGTAATGAAATAAATCACTACACAATAGCAATGTAGCGGTATAAAAAATCAATTATTCTGGGTAAAGATGCGTCACAAAAATTAATTACACTAAAAGGCTTCGTTGTTGTCGATGCAACAAGCTCTATTTTCTTTAAAAAATATCCCTTTCTCTTATACCTATTATACTTATATACTAATCTTCGAACATGTTATCTACATCAATAAAACGATTTATCCCCTGAGAATATATAAATAATAATCGCAGCGTGAACATAAGTTTATATCCATACAGAATAATCAACTCCTGAGTTTCCCCGGCACCAATAAGCACGAGCCGTCCTCCCACTTAATCTCCAAGTATCGCTAACAAATTTAATATTTACTCTAACGGACTTATCTTTATAAATCGTCTACATTATTAAAACCGCCATTACATTTTGATTGTCGCGTCGCATTCACCCCTGCGTTATTGTTGTTTGGTGCGAGCCAGAGCATAGTAGCGATTTCAAACGTGAGCTATGAAATTAAACTTTTATTACGTGGGGTTTTACTGTTATGGTCTGTCTAGGTATTTACCGCTGCATTTTAGCAAGCAAACAGTAGTGTCACCATTACTATGTCCCGGTTTATACGGCGATGTAGCTATTAAAATGATTGGATAAACAAAAGTTAACATCTCGCATCTCAAGACGAGTGCAATGTGTAGCAGTGTTTATTATCTTAACTAGCGCCACATTGTTATGGACAGATATTTTATCGTCAAGTGAACGTCATAAAATGAAAAAATTATAAAAAGTTTGAGTATATATTATACCTCGCGTCGGTGGCCATGATATGTAAGTAATATATGAAATAAAATATAAAAGTATCACTACATATTAATTAACATACTTAACTTTATAATACGTGGAATGAGATTTTGTTTATCTATTTCATTAAGAACTTGGAATATATCGCAGCTTTCTAACACTAGATTTAGGATGACCCACTCTCAATAGATGTATAGGACATTAAAAATTTTGTATTTGTATGTTTAGATAAAATGATAATAATAACAAAAAAACAAACTTTTTATTGTTACTAACGCTTCCGGTGCTAATTTGACTCGAAATGTAGTAAGTTCTCCACCCTCATAGGGTAACCAATGCACGGATTTTCCTCTAATCCTAAACTATGTCTATGACTCCACTGGTGTATATTGAAATACAAGTTAACTTTATTAAAAATGTTCGCGGATTTATATGAAAATAAACTGTAATCCATATTATATAAATATGAATAAGCTCTCTAGTTTTGCGGGTGTTTTATATTATTTTTGACCCTGTGTGACTTTTTTAACGAAGCGTGGAGACGAGTAGGAAGTTAAATAATTGGTATGTGCCCTCCTATAAAAATATGATGCTAGTTGATATACATTGTAGTATACTCATCCCAGCCTAGACACAAGATGTTAAGTTTCGTTACACTAGTAATTTCATTCGCTACAGCGGCATTAAAACTGTAACACAGTAATGTATACTGCGGTGGTACTTACCTAGATGATCTTCTACAATCACCACCTCCTGACAACTCTGCAAATGACTACTAAAGATGACAAAAAAATACTAAGAATAGTAGTTATATACTGACACGAATAGAATGATTAGCAACAAAATGATAAATATATTACAAAAACATGTTTTTTTCTACAGAAGAGTTTCATTTGCGGAGAAAATATTTGGAAAACTTTAAAAAGTGGCAGCTGTATTTAAGTCAAATTAAATCTAAAACTGTGCAGCATCGGTACGGGGGTGATGACAATAACTGTCTAATTAAGCGAATAAAGGGTGTCACCACAAAGCTTCGGTGATGGATCCTTTTAATATTGCCTTATGCTTCTGATACCGCCCGTAAAGATTAGATTCACCGACTTAAAATTTACTTTTTTATTTAGTTTTTAAGAGTTTAACGACATTAGTTATTTTCATAAAATTGTTATCATATATATATTTTAGAGTAGTATAGTAATTATTGATTACTGTATAAGAATATATGAAGTATAATGAGTAACTCACTTCTACAGGAATTAAGCTTTTTCTTTATACGCAGTAAATACTTTGATTTATTTAATTTTCTTACAATTTTACAATATTATAAAATTTCATGAATTTCATATTGGATAATATTGTGACATAAATTTGAAAATTTCACAGTCTTAGGATTTTTAACAATAATTAGACTGCTGCAATAACTGGATATCTAAATATTATAATGATTTTTTTAACAACTTTTGAAACATGATCATGGAAATTATTTAATTATAGAAATTATTAATTAATAATTGTAATAAGGAAAGAAATATTACATGTATTAGATTAAGACGTTTCTGTTAAAATTAAAAGATTCAATTACAGATGATAATATTTTTAATAAATCGAAAAATATTAAATGAAAACATTGATAGTGACCTGAATCTGTCGATTTAATACAAGAATATATTTGTGTTTGGATGATTACTAGTAAGATATATTAAAAAATATTTGCAGTAACAATGGTGGGAAGTAGTAAAAGCTATAATTTTTTATTATTTTAAATTTGATGATTTGACTGTTTATCAGTAGTTATTGTTAATTGCGAGTTTACGAATGTCAGTCATGTTTACAATACCTGTTGTTTTTGAAAGACTGCAGTTTCGGTAGCTCTGGCTCTCAATTAAGATAGAAATATCTATTATAAAAATCCATATTGTAAAGTATTTAAGTTCACTGAGGACAAAAAAACAGATCAATTGCCCTAAACAGCATTAACAAAATCAAAAAGCCCGTGTTATAGACGCATTGAAAATCAGATGTCCGATCAAAATAGCCCGGGCGCATTAAGTAAGATGTAACAGCAGGGGTCGGAGGGTGAGGCCGGAGGGTTCCGCAGGATATTGCCTAATCATTCCCGCCTTCACACCCTACTAACTGCCAGTTGTTTTAGTATTCATCGCGTTTATACGGCGCGCTATACGGAGATTGATTTCCCATTGTTAAGCCACACTAAAGAAGATTTTCGATGTGCGTTTATTTATTGGATAGAGTTGTCTTTACATAAATATTAGTCATTACAGTTTTTGTTTGTCATATATACTTAATTCGGTATTCAATGAATACGTATTATTGAAGATAATGAAAGCAGACCTGTTTTTCATTCTTATTACTGTCTTACGATACCTGACCCTTTTTATACCGGAGGGTTCGGAGGCATAGTAATGTTCCTTATAAATTTATTTTCATAATTGGATTGCGGGGTTAACTATGCGTAAAACAATCCCAAAATCAGAAAAGTTGTTACAATGAATTGTGAAAGTCCCGTAGCGTTTTCGCGCTATTAATTCTGACAAAGTACTGTGTTGCTGGTCGTCGAAAGGGTTGCTTTGAGAACGGTCCGCTAAAATATTGTGACATTTTGCTGCTTATCATCAACGAACCTTTTTATTTTTTTTCTTACGATAATTAAATTATTAACTTATTACTCCTACTTTCTTTCTTTCTACTTTATTCAGTTGGTTTAATATATATATTTGCACTTGATGTAAGTACGTTGTATAAAAGTATATTTATGAAAGTAGGAATGTTGTGCAAAGGCATTAGTGAGCGAAAATCGGAAGGAACTAAAGAGCAATGGACCCCAACCATACATCATTCGCTCAATGAGACTACAACAATCAGACAACAAGCCATTGAGCGTTCTTCCCATTGTGCGACGTAATTTCATCAAAAATATCGGACAGTACAATAGCAGACTACGCCGACAAAAGTCGGAAGAGCGGATGCGATTCGCATCGACTCGCCGACGCGGTGATTTTTTACGCAATCCTTGCACAAAAGTATATTCTGTCAGACGATTGTCACGAAGGGATGTTTCCACCCACAGTTCAGCAACAAGACTCATCCTTCATTACCGACAATCGGAAATGACTTTACGAACTATCGGAACTTTTGAGCCACTTGTAGTTAAGATTTTTGTGAAGCGGACCGCGATTGTGTTGCGTAGCGGCGTGTACACAGGTGCGACCAGGCTTTCGGGTACGAACATTTTCTGCTTTGAGTATTAATGTTAGCATCATTATACAAGGGATAAGCTATTCAACACGGGTGTATATAATTGATACCAAAAAAATGCTTTTAAATAACATAGCTTTTAGTGTATAATGATCTTTGTACAGACAGTAATTTAGAGTAGCACAGAATTAAATTTCAAAATAGTGCTTCCATAATATACAGCGAAACGTTATTAAGACCATCATAAAATTACCCTTTTATTTATATATTTATACACATGGTATTTTAAACTTAATTACTTATTAATTAAAATAATTCTAGAGGCACTTTTTTGAACTAATAGAAAAATTTACGATTTACGCTTCGGCAGTCAAGAAAATTGCTCTTTTTTATATCAAAAGTTTTATAACAGCCAATCTGGCTTCAGCATGACTAAATAGGAGACTAAGGAGGGAACTCTTTCATATACACAAGCAGCTCCCCTTGTGACCAGCACACTGTGCTCACCGACTTGCTTATCCAGCGTAACCAGTACCGCAAATGGTAACACACTAAAATTATATATACGAATATATCATACATATAATAATCAATTTATAATTTATATCCACTGAGTAAATAAAGATGTAAGTTTAAATTTAATATTCCATTCTTTAAAATTACACATACTATCTTCGGTTGGTTTAAATTGAACTGACACAATTAACGCCGCCAGCAATTAATCAAGCGGGCAACATCATAAAGGAAGTACGACAATGTTTACACAGGCGGCGTCGACTTCGCCATTACTGGAGTTTTACTGTTATCGCATATCGTAACATCGTCCATCGCACACCGTGTAATTAGTCCGCAATGGTAAACTGCCTCATTGCTAAATATGTCAAACAGGACCCTTCCCAATATCCCCGGGTACTTTACAATACATCCATTACGTGGTAATTATCAACTTTGACTTGTCTGGTACGAAGAAATACAGCAATGGAGGATTGATTTTATTATTGCATCCCAGAGAACGAAATATTGTAACACTTAATTGTAAGATGGGTCACTATAAAACGGCATTCATTGTAACAATACGATGACTTTAGTGTAACGCAATAAAAATTTCCACATACTTTTATAGCAAGGAATCAGTTCTAAAAAATAATGTGTGATTTTTCGAAAAAAAGGAAAGTTAAGGGCGTTAAGACGAACATGTACATTAATGTATGTACGCAAAACTTGTTATTTTATTGGGTTATTCCTGTTTTTTTTTTGTCTCTATCTTGTATAATTAGAATCAATGTAAACATGTTTAAATAAAGTCGGAGAAGCACATTTTTGTAAACCTCTTATTTCTTTCTTTTCTGATCACAAAATTACAAAATAAGAGAATCAAAAATAATTTTGGATGATTGTAAAAAAAATTTCAAAATTAACTAGTTTTATATTGTATCTCGTTGTTCGATTAGATAAGATGCAAATCTTTAAACACTAATTATGATGATCATATTATTGCTAATTGACAATTTAGCTCATCGTAGAGAAAAACAACTATTTTAGTAGTATTCAGAAACATATTTATCTTCCCAAATATGCAAAATTTCGATAGGCTGTAGCAAAGTTTTAAATGTAAACTTACATATAAAGAACGAACCATTATTCAGTCTGAATTTCTGTTAAGAATATCTGTCAGTGTAATTTTTAAAAATATTTTATGAATCGAATAATACAAAGAATATGTAACGCCATCTAGTTAATTTTTTCAGGTCTAATTGTTTAACGTTCTTTGTCGAATAGTAATTTTTCATAGTTTTAAATTATTCTAACCAACGAAGCAACAAGAGACATTTTCATCTAATTGTAAGTGATGTGCTTGATCGTATCGATCGTAACGAAGTGGTTACACAGTATCACATTGAGCAGGTCAATTCGAGTCATGAATGTTCAAATTTAATTTTAAGTCAATCATAAATTTTTATTTTTATAATCATGAATGGAATATGCATAAAAACCGAAATCACTATCAAAACTTAAATAGCTATCTTAATAAAAAAACTTGTATCAAGTAAACGTGAATAACAATAGAATCGTTGCATTAATAATGTCTAAGGATTATTTCTTGCATACATAAGACATCAATTATGCTGTCTCATCAATATTAAGCCGCGAGAACACGAGGTGTCTAATTGTCCGTAAGTAACACGCTAACTAGGCCGCCGTCAGCCTCACTCCGGCGAAGGTAACGTCGGGAACTAATAGAATTCCAAGCGATGTTAATTATGAGTTAATTGAAAGGGAAACAACAGCCGATACGACTACGAAGAAGATTGTTTTATTAAATCGCTTTAATAAAGCGCGCTAAAAAAACGTACCACATTTATTAAAAAGTATATGCTAGTTGATTTCATACAAGGTCCATAAACCAAGCGATGCTTAAAATAAACGGTCATGTTATCACTGACAATTGTCAAATATTAAAAAAAAATTGTAATTCATTTATAAATTTATATGATTCTATTACTACTCAGTAAAACGTGTTTAGCGCACTCCTTTTTTATATTTACTTTATATGACAAAAGAGAAAAAATCGAATCATGTAAAAGGTTAGTTAGACAATTGTCATCGTTTTATTGCCTACGAACAAATAATTCAAGCCTCATACAAAAACATAATTTATCATTCGAGATGACTTTGATACTGCACTGCACCTGGCCTCAACGCGACCCCAAAACTATTTTAAAGAGAAGGTATCTTTGGTCGGATTTGCAACGCCCCTACTTTTGTCAATATGATTGTTTAATTTACATTATGTGATCTTCTAACTTTATCTAAGTTGTTTTCTAAACATGTGCAGATGCGGGCAAAGGCGGGACGCTATCGGCAGATGTTAGACTCATATTGTGGTCTATGTATGTATTTCCGTAAATGTTGTGGAGGGAAATATTTGTAATAATAACTATTTCTATATATTTCTTTTCCTGGTCGATTTTGTTTAATGTGATTATATTACAGGAATTTTTTTCAGTACATTATAGAGCCCCTTACTGTGGTGCACCATGCTAATCAACAAACGAGGCTCTGGATCCCCACCGGCCTGAATTGGGGCAGTCTGGTGGCAATCGGCTCAAATCCCTCCACCATTGTGGAAGGCCTATGTCTTACTGTGGACATGGAAGCAGTCGTATCTCTACTAAATCTTTATAATTAAAAAAAATTGAGAATTTTTGTTATACACAATAAAAAAGATAATTTAGCACAACATCAACACAATCCTACAACGGCGCCGACGTTTGCGGTCGCCGAATCAACTTCCTGCGCACCGCTTCCTGTAGTAATGGATCACTTCCGACGCGAATTTGTCATTTCCAAATCAGAGCAAGCCGAATGGTCGCCCTATGGAATTGTTTTATCGAAATTTGTCCTATTAATAAGTTTTTCAAAATAATTTTCTTCACCTATTAATTAATTTCTTTTACACCACAAAACCAACAAGTGTTTATTTTATAATCGATCACTTGATCGTGCCGGGTTTTTCTCTGTTCTCTATACAAAAAAAAAATATTTATATGTTTTATATATCAAAATATCTGCACTTTGCATAAATCATGTGAATGATTATCAACTTTCCATTGATTTTGAAAGTAAAACTTCCACTATGTTTAGGGGAAAAATCGATGAAAATATGCGCTTAGTCTTCAGTGGAACGCTAGCGCTCTTGAAACTCAGACAAAAAGGTTTGAGTGTAGTTCTGAAGTTTTAGCCGCAAACAAACCATCATATAACCCTTTGTTGCCCCATACTGAAAATATCTAATGGAGGACATAATGAAGAAGAAAAATTAAATCTGTTTTAATGAGTCAAGTAAGATAAAAAAGTTGTGATAAGGATGGTTAGACTTATTGCGATTGCCGTTAGGGGTCGTAGTGTCAGTGATAATTGTGAGAACTGCTGCATAATTAGCGCGACGAGTCCACGGGGTGTGGGTTGACACCCTCGCCCTGACGCTTTTTACTATACCCGTGGGATTTTTTAATTGCGTTCGGTTGCAATGTTTACAGTAATTATTAAACAAGTGATAGTTTAATAAAAAAGTCAATAACAGTATTTACTATTATAATATAAAATAAATTATATATTTGGCATTTACTTTGGGTATTTTTTATTTATAATAAAATAGGATTACATTTGACCAAAGTTTCTTAACGTGTTAAATCATAATGAAGCTGAAGATAGTAAAGCTTCTTAGTCCACAACACTTTACATATTTATGACTTCAGTGATACTGCAGTACTGTTATGGCTGTAAATTAACAATAAAAGTAGCTTGTGGTAGCTAGAAAGTCCACTCGGTTATTTCACCTGAATGGGACTATAGAATTCCTTATTAGAAGGAATTACCTTGAGCATACATACTTGAGACTACTGTCAAAAGCTATGATGTTAAGTTAATAAAAACTGAGGGAGAACTGACTTTATTTAGTAATACATACTTCTTATATATTAAGGGCATACAAAGGGTCCTTATGGCTAGTTTATTAACAACATGTGGTTAATGGATCTGTTATCGAGTGGTAACAGATTCATGTTTTAGTTTACCCGTAAGTGTTTGCCTTGTTTTTTGTTGGCCTTCCTTTTATGGCAACATAACTAAGGTCAAAGGGACAGTTAGTACTCCACTGTGTCATAACAAATAATAAGTGTTAATAAACAATGACAAACTTATATCACCTATTCATATGTAGGAATAAAATACAGAGATCGTATAAGGTTTTCTGATTCTTGATATGCGCTATGTTTTATTTGCTAGGGAGAGAGATTTGCTAATAAACACGCAAAATTTTCGTTAAATCCAGATTCAAAAAATAAATCTTTATTTTAAAATACATACAAATGAAGAACATTTTAGTTAATAATTGTGTATGTTATATATTGTCGATCCCATTTAATTGTATGATCGATTTCATTACTTTTATTTTTCTTATAAATACTTATAGCAAAACTAGATAATAATTGCAGATTTTTTTTTATTAATTTTAGACACCTTGAGGAATGATCAGTAGGGGTTATTATTTAACACCATAATGCGAGTGCATCAATTTATTTCAATTTACACGATAGTATTGTTTCGTCGGCGGAGGGCGGCGTTCCCGCGCTTCCGGACGCCGCTTCCGACACGAGCGTGACGCGTGCTGCGCCATCTTTGAATTACACCCTACAACAATTGCCGTTTGTTACCAATAAGAAAAACAAACTTTACTTTGGTAAAACCAACGAATTATTTTAAACCATATTGTTACGAAATAAACTTTATTTTTGCATATTCCTTTCCCTAGTTTTATAATGTTCTGTCGTTTGCAAACGGAATGATTTTTACGTTACGCTGATGTTGTTTAATAATTATCTTGCATATTGTATGGTTCGATGAAAGCAAACTCCTGCTGTAGCCATTTCCAGGATGTGTATAATTATAAGTAATAATCATGTACGTAATTGTCTGAAAAGGTTTTGTGAAAATGAGATTTCATTTTGAGAATTGTAAAGAACACGTACGACATCTATATTATATAGACCCTAGACGGTTTAGAGAAGTTAGTATAATTATCAAAATATCGCTTAAACAGAAATTCTATACACATAAAAATTCGTATACGTTAACGAGAGCAGAGAAGAAACAAACCCGAATAATCAATGTTAAATAATCACTACCACCTTCAGGAGTTTTCGAATGACATTAAAAATAGTTGAGTTTTAAATAACGTATGAGAACTTCTCGGTATCTTTGATTTTTAAGGTCTCTTTTACTACTGGTAGATAGGAGACCGTCTAGGTAGGTATCACCGCAGTTCGTATTTTTTAGAAATATGAACAGTAACGTTTGCACATTACTACTATATGCAATCGTTACTGTGTTATGGTTAGAAGGATGCTTTATGCCAGTTAATTTATTGGGGCAACGAGACAACATCTTATGTCGGGAGGCGACGAGCTCAATGTGGTACTGCGTGTTTCATCCAGCGCCACGTTGTTATGGGCAAGCGCACCAAGCAACGCCTAACTCGTCTGGTTTCCGCGTCAAATAAATGAATAAAAAATAACAGCATTCTGACAACAGATTCATACTGATGACTATGACGTCAACTATGTTATTTATAAACTATCTATAGTATATCAACGCTATTTGCTTTTGCTGATATTTTAATCTGTCTGAAATCTGAAACAGAAAGAGTATTACATCGTCCCATAATTAAATCAAATGATATATGAATCAATTATTCGTACTCGCAATTCATAGAACTATTAAATCCATTTGAGTTTACGAAGTGCATTTATCCCACCCATTACCGTAATGTTAAGTAAACAACGTTATGAGAATGCGAAACACCGCTCGGACCTGGTGACGGCGGGCGGCGAGCGGTGAGCGGCAGCGTCGTCTACGTTCGGCAAACATTTGAACTGCCACACCCTGTCTGTGTACAAATGTTTACTGTACATCCCTCACGATTGAACTGTGTTTGTTCACTAACAGGGTATTGACTTTACAACGTGTTGAACAAAATTGAATAATTGTGACATTAGAAACAACAATCAAAGTTTGATGAGACTCATAAATTTAATAAATAAGAAAAGTATTCAAGACACATTTTTCAATATCCAGCAAAAACAAATTACTGTTACCTCTATTTTATTTGTACTACTGCTACAGAAACAAAGACGTCTTCATTAAATTTGATTTTTTATTTTTATTTAAAATGTGATATCATTATGATGTTTTTTAAAAAGTTCTTTTTAATTTACAGATCTCTAAATAGTGATAAATATGTTAAAGATGACTCTCTGAATGTGAGAATATAAATTAGTAATGTACAAGCATTTCATTATAGATTGCCTCAAGCGATCCTAGGTGGCGTTAGTTATTCAAAAAAAAAAATAATATGGAACTATTCATTCCCATTATTGCATCATAAATGAAATTCATACATTTATGTTGTACTTGTGCTTTTTTAATACTTCGTGAAATGTCTGCTAAGACAAATTGTAACTATAATTTGTACGCCGATGATATTGAACATTTAAAAAAAAACTACATGTATATCATAAAAACAAACATTATGCCAAAAATTAAAATAATAAATAATGAAATGGAAGTTCTTTCACCGATTTATTTAAATATATTGAAATTTAAACTTTTAATTGATTCTTAGCTTTCGCTGAAAGAATTAAAAGTCAACCACAAGTTACGAAGAACATAATAAAATAGTTACACATAAAAAACAGATAAAGCAATAAAGTTGCTTGAGTTTAGTTTCTATGCCAAACCTCTCGGCAACTATAAAACAATTCCTATTATATAGCTACCTAAACCAGATCATTAAAAGTATTTTTTTATTTCTTTTCGTTTTAACGTTATGTTTGCTAATTTAAATGTAACTATTAAAGTTTCAAAACGCTGTTAATATTATTTGACGTCTTCAAATAGTAAATACACTTACGTATGCTGTTTATTAAATATAATTATTATACAAACGTGAATTCCACTTGACGTCTCCGGAGGCCAAACAAGAAGTAACAGAAAATAAAGCAATCGCTCTGGGGAAGAGTTATGTGGCTTATAGCAATGTTTATAACAACTTTAAACCAGAAATTTATGTGTTTTGACTGTTTCCTTCACTCCGTAAACATGAAAATAGCATAAGGACATTTCTGTTTATTGAACATCTGAGAGGAAGAGATTTGAGAATTATCGAGTGAACGCTTTGAGCAGAGAGCATTACTCTAAGAAAGTTTTATGTAACAATGTGTAATTTTGCCATTTCTATGCTCAGAATTCCAATCCGGATGTGACGGAGCTCCCGGTTTCTGCGAGGGATCCGCACAAGTTTTCTATTGTGGCGCCATCTACAACTGTCCGATACACTGACGTGTTTCCGGTCGCTTCAAAAAGTCTCGAATAGTTAGTACGAAGGCGGATGCCATGGAGTTTCCTTGAGGGTCTTTTTATTCAAACGATTCTTGTGAAGATTTACTGTTAAACAAACTAATAACTTTTGAGTATTTTTGTTGTCAGTAATAATTAATACCAAATTAAATCTGTTTATATTATTATTATTCTTTACTCTTTCCCACATTTGTAGCAAGTAGTGTAAAGCAAAATCTGTGAAAAAGATTACGTATAGTATATCTTTATGTTGTCATCGAATAATGGTGCAACGTAATAAAAAGATTTATTGGTTTATTATTTAAGGCAATGATTGTTATAATTTGATTAGAGTTTTAACTAATCAAGGTGCGCGTTGACTTTTATATTGTGTGTTATAAATATAGCTTTATTGTAAATATTTCCGAGCCGCAATATTCTACGACGAAAATAAAGATTTACCTAGCAGATAATAATGCGTCTTTAGCAGTATCTAGTTATGTACTTGGCTGTCCAAGTTCGGCAAGAAGTTGTTTAATAGTTTATAATGAATAGCAGGTCAATTTTCAAAAATAAATCGCTTATTCAATTAGTCGCCTTGGACAGTTTTTAAGAGGTTAAGAAGCTTTTGCTCGTCTCTACACTACAGTGTCTGCAGACTAAATAAGGTCTTTACTTTCGTACATGTTACTACTACTAACATATGGAACCGAAACGAGGCTTCAAAAAAAAGCACAAATCTACAGCGCAGTCAATTAAAAATCAATTTGGCGAAGAGCAGAAGATTATCGGAAATGGATTAAGTGATACTTAATGGTAGCTTGTTAATAAATGTTGCAGGAATCCGCCAGTTTCAAAAAACGAAGACCGATTGAATGGAAATTACACAATAGCTATTTATATCCAACAGTAGGGGGCCTGTTGGGTCTGAAACAGTGACGATAATGAATTAAATTAATAATAATGAAATGTCTGAAATTACAAAACCTTTTACGGCAATCGATTTTGCTGAGTCACATGCCTTTATATATTGTTTTAGACATTAATTGTTATGAAAGACATATATAAGAGAGCACTTAATAACGAGGTCTTACAAATTATGTTTATGCTACTGAATCAATATGTACGTAAACGTCTGCGCATCATTTTCAGCGTTAGCGTGTAGGCGGACACTATTCGTAGCAAGGTCGGGCGATATAATGTTACAGACACGTAACAACCTATATTATTTGACCCCCGACTTCCCTTAAAGCGCCGCTTTTGCAATCCAATTTGGCTGACTAGAGAGGGGAAAGGTGGATCTTTTAAACTGGTAGAAACGACCATCACCGCCACTGTTTTGTACTGACCGCCTACGCTTTACTGTTTACGTCATGCATTGCTAGAGCAACGGACATTCAGAGCGTAAGTAAAATGATGTTCCTATATCCGGTTTGTTGTTGGCTTCTCGTTTTGTTCTGTGTTCGTTGTAACCATAATAGAGTTGGATATTTTTACACATGACGATTAGTGGTGACATCAGATTTTTTGCCGATGTTTTGACACCCATGACCTATGAATGACGTCCGGTAGCGGTTTCAGTGTTATAAAATTAAATCAGTAGACAACATAGTAGAGTATATCAGTGTCTTGGTGGTTTTGAAGTGTTGTTTCATCGTATATTATTATTGTTGAAAAACGTATTTATTAATAACAACTTGGCTTTAAGGTTTATATTAAATAATCTTTGAAAGTTATTCCGGTGTTTTTGTAATATAAATTTTTCCTAATCTATCTCACTGCGTGTTTTACTTCAAAAATTAAGTTTGCATATTTACGTTGATAATTGGCTTTAACAGTTAGTGGATAATATTGTTTTAACCGTTTTTTTGTACAATTAAATATGTAAGAATATCATATCAAGATGAGATTTGGTACAAAATTAAGGCATGAAACGATGACGTTCAGTTGCAGTGCAGTGCAGCAGGTGTGCTGTATTTTATGTATATTACGTACATATTCTAAATAAATAATATAACATATACAGTGACATTTTCGTTACTCTAACGTCGTAATAAAATAAATCAAAGTTTATTGTTGTACATCAATGAAATTGCTGGCCGAAGTATTTGACTAGCTATTAAGCTATGGACGTAAATCTTCCCGTTGCCAGTTTTCATCATCGCTATTATTGCACGGCGTTATGTTTTGTTATATAACAATCATTGTTATTTCGCTGAAACAGTCGCAAAAAGTAAATAACGACATTTTAACGACATGTGTATTTTGAAACATGAACATTGATAACTATGCAGTTTTGTATTTCATATAGTTTTTTTTTAATAACAAACCGTTGTTTTTTGTATAAATTAGGTAATATTTCTTTAGGTATCAGTTATCGCGGAGATTATATGGAATTTAGGAACAGGTAAACATATAAGACCTCTTTTTTAGTTTACTGTTAAAACGAATGTGAATTAACCAAAACTGTTATTTTCGTTTTACAAACAGACACTTCAATGTGGTTTATTTGTATAGATGTTTTTCAAGTGCATTTCATTTCGCGGTACAAGATGATTTACATCAATAACACGCAAAACATGCAGTTATTTTTGATTTCAGTGACGCCTGTGTGATGGCGAATAATCAAACAGATCGAGACTCTTGAAACTCTTGTAATGTGTTTTGAGCATTTTTGTGAATAAATGTTATTTCTCATGTTATTATAAGGATGAAATCGTTATCATCAGGCTGTAAAAGGTACTGGACGTGGACTTCCCACTAATATCACACATTGATCGTTTCTGCACTAACTGTTCGGTCCACTTTCTGGTGGGTCTTTAGTACTATGCCTATCTGTACGCGGACACCACTCAAGGGCTTTACTACTTCCGACATTAAAATATTTCACCAGAGTGAGGGACAAGGCTGCCTACGTTTCGGGCAGACTTCATCCCCTACTCTGCAGCTCCAGTAAGCTCGCT
>DWLS01002185.1:0-18800 GCA_018246255.1 Pachliopta kotzebuea
TTCAGATTCAGAGACGAAATTATGAAATTTCTTATAGGCTCTGTTCTGGCACACTCCATTAGCAGATGATGTGTATCTACTGGGATACCACATTCCTAATTAAATATTTCTTTCCATTGAAATAACTCCTCAATGGACAGAAATATTTAATTATTGCTGCTTTTGTACGTCACGTAAGGACATGGGTAGTTGCATTGTTAAATGTCGACACATTATACGTGTTGTGAATTAAGAAGCGATCGGAATATTTCGCTAGTACCGAGGGCACCGGCTATATTTATATTCACTGGCATGCCACATGTCTATGACATCACGCGTCCTTGTTGCGAGGAAGCTCACAAACGAGTCCCAGTTTCTCCTTTTATCCTGTGTCGTCATGAGCGCGTAGCCGCTATTAATAGGCAATCCAGACTTATAAATAATGTAAGCACTAGCAACTACATAAACCTCATTTCAAGATTGAACAAAAATTTATAAGCTATATTAACAATCAATGACTGAAAACTTTTTATTTTGAAAATTTTGACAATAGTCAGAAATATGAAAAAGATTACAAAGTTAACTGTTATCAAGGCTATAAATATTGTCAAAATTTTATGGAAATTTTGGATAATATTTTTTGAACATGGGAGCAGAAAATCTTGTCTTAAAGATAGTAAAAGAAGTGATAGGACCATTAAAATATAAGTTTTGCTGTATGTCCGTCAAGATATTGTGATTTAGAGAATTCATTAATTAAGACAAACTTAATTTAAAAATGTAACTATAGCAGCCATTGTTAATTTTAAGTAATGATATGTCCTATACATTAAACTACTATGCTGCAATATCAATTTAAGAGTACAGTATGAAATATTTTAACACACTCAGAACTGAGTACATAGGCCATTAGTCTCTAAATCAGATTCGAAAAAACAATCAATTCATGTTACTGTTTTTTGATTAATAATAATAGAGCAAATATGTTATACCACATAGACTTTATCATTCACATGTATCTAGACAAAATAAGCCTTTAACAAAATTGATTTCTGTAGATGATGTTTTTCAATTTATGCAACACTAATGTCTTAAATGATTTCTGTCATACCACTTTGAGGCAGAAATCAAATGTTCAGTATTCTTTTAGCTTATTATTATATATTCAAACAATTATGCAATATTAATAGTCGGAACCAAAGGCAAATCTCTTAATCAAAGTCAGGTAAGATTTGCACTTTGATTTATAATACTCACGGATTTATTATTTATTCATAACCTATAATAAATTCTAAATCTATTTGGAATCAAAAAATCACTGAGAATACTGAAAAGTAAGCTATGATAATAATGAAGCTACTCCCTTAAATACTGGAAACAATAATATAAAGATAGTCAGTAATGTTGCTGTTTTTCCTACATATGCCTTCAAATGTTTATTGATAACAAAACATAATAACAAACTTAATATGGTATGAATGTATTAAGAGTTAAATTTTTTTTTTTAAATTGTAATAATATTCAAAAATTTTCATATCCCTTGCTGTTAACATTTTCTTATCTTCATTTTGATATGATCTCTGATAAGTTCTGTTCAATGTTGTCCCGAAAATATGAACAAAACCAAAAGTTTAAATGCATTTAAACGAAATAAGTGTTAGAAAGAAATGAACGAGTTCAGACGATAGGTATCGTAATAATTCCGAAATATGATTTCGAAGAATATAAATTTTAAAGTAGTCCTATAAGAGTTACGTCACACTATGATAACAGCATGCAGTCAGACACGCCTTCTTGGCGCCGGTGCGATTCGTCTAGGTCTTTGCAGATGTCTTGGACTATAGGACATCTGTAAAGGATTACTTTTAAAGGTGCACGGATTGTACATTAAGGTTCCAACTCGATATAAACGTTCAGAAACAGGGACCCGCGACCGCTCCAAAAACTAACCTAACAAGTGAACTAAAACTATTATAAAACCTGGCCAAGTACTTTGAATACATTATTCTTATTTAAGCAAATAAAAAAAAAATAATATAAAACTGTAATTTTATTTGTAACACCTATAGTCTATGGTTAAAAAGAAATATTCACGAAAAATTTAATCTTTTCACTCCAACACGTTAAGAGTATCTATGTTAGAAAGAGAGGTGAATATGCGTACGTCGAAGGCACACCTAAGTATGGCCGGACATTACTCACTACATTATAGGTTGATAGCAACATAAAACTTCTAGTATCATTCAAACCACAACGTAAGGTATTATCTTTCAAATATTTTATCACATACAAGCACCAGTATTTTCACAGAACACAACACAAACGTATGACACATTATCTTACTTCTTCTCTTCGCATTATTTCCACTTGCAATCGTTTGTGGTATTCTTCGCACTCGTCCTTATATTTTTCCATTTCCTCTTTAGTTTGTCGCATCTTCTTCTTCAGAACATCCAAAATGGTGCCTTGTTGCATGTTTGTGGTCATTTTTATTTACTTTTTTATAATAAAATCGAATACCTAAAAGATATAACTAAAAACACCTTCCCTCTACTTGCGAAAATGCCAACTGACTGCCCCCGTTCGTTACAGCTCTGTATCGCGGAGATAGCCGAGCACGAATGAACACAACCGGCAAATAAAATGGCCGCCGTCAATCTAGACTGCAACTTTATCACCACTTCACTAATGACGCTCACATCAATACAATAATCGTTTCCAGATAATTGTATGGACCCAAAATAAGGTACAAATTTGTTATATATAAATTAATACTGTGTAACGTGACTACTTCGACAAATAATTATGCTGGAATTGTAAACGTCAGTGCATTACAGTGACGTCACAGAGTCAAGCTAACCGCGCGACGTGCGCGCCAGCTCCACCTGTTAACGGTTCATGTAAGCTGCATCCTGTGGGGTCAACTCAAAAGAGGTTTTGAAAGCTATTTATAAAATGTTTTGGGATCGGCACAACGGTTCACTGATTGCACAAAATAAAAAGCGGGAAACAATAAAAAATTAATACAATACTGGGAACTTTCCAAAATTACACTGAATGTATCTATAGTATCTACAAAAGAATCTATAGTAACTATACATTTATATAACTTTTGACCATCAATTTATTTATTTAATGCACGTGTTTATTAAGAATTATAATAATCAAAAAACATTCGTTGTCTTAAATGAAAGATAATAAGAAATAGCGCCATCTTGTGTTGTATTCTAAGAGGATAATAAAAATGCTGAAGTCATTACGGAGACATGTAGCAGACGAATACAGAGCAATGAACAACAGTACCAGCGGCGAACCGAAATTCTTATGACGTAATTTAGAAAGTATGTATTCACCTATTTTTATATTCCGTTAAATGGATACAGAGTGCAAAAAACGAAGTACCGGTCGAGTTTTACACGAATATCTATCTGATAATATAGCTAAACAAAGATTAAGTTGATGGTTCATTCAATTACGACAAATAAAAACTTGGAAAAAAAAACCCCGTTAACTGTTTTTATATCTCCAGCGTTAAGTAAATAGATATGTCAAAAAATTTTGTGGTAAACAATTTGAAACTCCATATGCAATCACACACGAAGAATACGGCTCGTTAAACAAAACAGGATACGTTAATTTATATCACCTTGAGATAACTTTCAGTACAGTTACATGTTCATGTTTCAGGTCATACCCAAGGTTCTTCAGTATTACCAAAAATCTAAAATTTTAATTATGTAATTAATTTCAACTTCTTCGCACTTTAACAATGTAATCAAAACGGTATTTTAATACACTATCGTCATTAATCATTTGTGTCCTCTGATACTACTAATATTACCAGTGTCACAAAATTTTTCTGAAGTCTTCGTATTGCAGAAAATATGTAGAAGGAGCTGATTTATAAAATAAATATAAATTAAAAAGTATACTGCAGAAACATTTTTTTATATCACGAAGCCTGCCTGATGGTAAGCAGGTTACCGTATCCTATAGGCGCCTGCAGCACATGAGACACCGCTTACAAAAGTAAATTTTAAAACAAACCATTCAAACAATGAAATGAATACCATTTAACACTTAATAAACAGTGTTTAATAAATTTTATAACTATGTAACTGGAGATTTACACAACAGTTTAAAACGTGTTTGATGTTATGAGTCGTATGTTTCAATAGCCATTTGGTAACTTTTTTGCATCAGATATTTATGCTGTTAGCCTATTTAAAGAGTTTCATCTACAACGGCTTGAGCTTAGCAATTTTAAAAAATAGAGAGAAACGTAAGTATATAATTTTGGTAAAGGAGAAGAGGAGAAAGACGAGAGAGTATTGTAAAGTATATCTGGTTCATGAATTTAATAGTAATGTAAATAGAGAGGAGGAAATAAATTAATAAATAGATGTATAAGTCGCTATTTGATAAATTTCTTCAACAAGTCTAGTTACTGGTAAAGAAGAAAGTTGAAATAATGATTCTGTAATGATTAATATGATATTGTTTGAATAAACAATTTCTGTGTAAACATATTGTTTTAAAATTAATATCTATTACTTCTAGTCTGACCACACTTGCGGGATTTCTGTGTAATGTTTGCGCCTTATTAATACTAAGCTTACTTCATCTTATGACGCGTGAAAAATGGTATTTCTTAATTTGCAGAAGCCCTAATCGTCTTCGATCTTCCTTCAGTTCGAGGTTACCAGATCACGAAGTAACGCCATTCAAGAATTTCGTTATTGATTAACAAGGTATTTTTTTTTAATAAAAGTGAAATGGTCTCAAAATCAATTCGGTTGTCAAAATTTGTTTTTAATCTTAGCTTATGTATAAAATTAACCAATTTGGAAAATAAACCAAACGTACAACACTATTCGTTACATACGCACATAATAATTAGGCGATAACATATTTATTATTGTTTAATATATTAACTAATTTGGATCTATTAAGCTGGAATTAACATAATTATACAGCAGCGTTAATTGTTACCTAATTATTTTTTAACATTAATAAGTTAATTTTTTTTATTATAAACAAAACGATAACAAACGGGATGCTCATGAGGTAGACTGAAGTTATCATAAAAAATCTTGCGTTTAATGTAATAAAGACTTTAATCAGATTAATCCAAAATGTTAGAAAAAAAACTAAAGTCAATTGTAAGATGTGATTGTATGATTTATTATCTCAGATTTCTTGCTTCATCTTGACCTAAATACTTAACTTTTCCGCTATATAGACAATTCTGACGTTATCAAATATTTATTGAATAAACACGTTTGATAGTGTTCTCTGCGTATTACTAAAGTTGGCTATAGATTCATCGATAGAAAAATCATGTATTTTGAGTTTTATAATATTTTAATATATTTACTAACGATAGGCCGGACCAAGTATTGATTGTAACGACATCTAGCGTAACACAAATCAATGAACCGGGTAAACAAGTGTTTAAACGTCAGTGTCTCAGCTGATCGGCACGCGTAGATGCCTTAACAAGAAAGCAGCATATTTCCTGACGGAACGCGATTAAAAATAGTTCAGAGCACCATTTGTCGAACTTTCTTTAACAAGTCATCAATACACAAATAACATAAGACATTACCCTTTTTAACGCCGTATTCTTGATATTCTGCAACTCATTTTTAATTATTGAAAATTTGATCATCGTATCCGAAGAAAATATAGAACTTCCGAAAGCTAGACCAGGATAGTCGGCACATCTCCTCTTGCGTCGGTTTTCTCTAGCCGCGAGTACTTCAGTACATTCACTAGGACACCTAAGTTTTGCAAGTTCTGCTGTTTCTGGATCGTCTTCCGAAACATCGGTCGGGACCACTGTCATTTCGGCTCCGTCGCCCGCGGACCTTTCCTCTTTAAAAGAGAAGTCATCGTCTGTATCGCTACTAGATTCTGCACCAATAATCTTAACGTCAAACTCAATTTCATCATCAATATTCGAGTCCTCGACTATATTTCGATTCGAAAGTGCGTCGTCACTATTCGTCCTTGTCAGTTCTTGAGATTCACTTACACTATTGACACAAGGCACAACATCGTCTGTTTTTGTGTCTAAAGTCACTTGTTTGGACGGAGTCGCGTTTGTGGGGGCACTGGGGGCGGGAACACGGTCGCCCCTCAGCCGCGGGTGGTGTTGGTGTCCCCTGCGCCGCACGGGGGTGCGCCCGTGGGCGTGGGGCGCGGACGCAGACATCACTGTACACCGCACGCACCGTCTGGCCGCGCAGCGGCGACGGCCATGTTCACTGACTGTCGTTTTCGTCCGTAAACAATACAGTGGCGCTGCAGTCGACACACACCCGCCATCTTGACTTACTTCATCGACAGAAACGACTGTTTTATCGACGTGATAACAATGATTGGAATGTCGCAAAACGCGCCAATAATTCAAATATTATTCGATTAATACAAAATAATTCATATAGAAATTATAAACCGCAATCGCAAAAATCTCATAATTAAATTCTTGTATTCGTCAATATAATGAACTCTATTTAAATAGTAACTATTAATCATAAACCACGCGTACACAATTAACAAAACGCGTCTAATATTACAAGCTAGTCGATGAGGTAGGTGAGCTTGAATCTAATTTTAACAAAACGCTGGGCAACGGTCCCATATTAGGAGGCGAGCGCCAAAAATAACTACGACGCGAGGAACACGCGGCAGAAGCAGAACCCCTGGAGCGCGAGATCGTAAACTTGTATATAATTTTTATTGGAATAGAACGTCTGATATATTACATTTATCAATTTTTTAGCCAGTTAACAAAAGCTTCTATAACCAAAATGCGGTTTAATAAGCATTTTAATTGTGTACATAGAAACTCCTGAGAGAGGTAATTCCTCGCTTTGGTCATATTGAAACTCTTTTAAAATTCCTCTATTCAAAACTCGTTCCGAAATTTTATAGGAAGTCGTTCTAAATATCTGGTGATGTTTTCCAGTAAATAACTATCACTTATTAAGAAACAAACTATTCATTAATTTTACAGATTCATCTATTTTAATTTAAATATAAATCTTGCTACTTAAGTCATTAATATGCTAAAATGCGTTGAAGTTTGGATTACATTGAGTACAAATTTTAGGTCAGTTGTAATAGAATTGCAATGCAGTATTCATGTTGCATGTGCAGTGTTCATTTTGAAGTCATGATAACATGAAGAGCTGCCAGCCAGAGAGCCAGAGCATTTTCTGTGACTAGGCTTCACCATCTTCAGTCTTATTGTAACTTTACATTATTTGAAACAATTTGAAAAATCTCTCTTCATGTTAAAACAAGTTTTACTAAGTTGTCCAACTTTACAACTCTGAAAATACTATATATATGTTATGAAAATTGCTACTTACGTTCTGTAAAGCCTTCTCCTTCTCTTCAAGCTTGGCATTAACCTGCATGAGACCTTCTTGTGTCTGATCGAGATCGTTTTCAATCGTCTGGATTTTCTTCTGAAGCTGTCTGGCCTCTTCTTCTGCCTACGATTATATATATTCTATTATTATTATTAGAAAAAAAAGTATCGACAAATTGTTTGTAAAAAAATATTATGACGTGCATTATGTTTATTATTAATAATAATCTGTAAGCCCTGTATTAGTTATGAACCTTTGATTATATGTACATCATCTATAATTTGAATCATTCTTAAAGCTTAACAACTATCAATCAAAAAACCAGACCAAGATATTTTCAAGTTATCATCATCATCATCTGAAGCGATGGCCGTCCGCTATTGTTGTTGATATTTCCAAGTATTTGATTGAATTTTCCTAAACGAGGTATTATTAAAATCGATTATATATTGTTTTAAAAAGGTTGGTTCATGACCTGATTAAGACATAATTTACCTTTGTTCTTTAACTACCAAGTTATTTTGACGATCATAGCACTTATCATAAACTCAAATTCCTAATAGAAATGTAAACAGTTTTTAGATTATAGCGGGACTAAGTACTGCTATTTAAATACAAACAAACTTTGAGCATATACAAAAAAATATAATATACAATTATTAATCGCGGTGTTTTTTAAAATTTGCTAAAAACGTAACCGATATAATTACCTAAGAAGAGTTGATACATTATTTTCTTAACAAAAATTAATATAATGAGAATAATGAAAAAGCTAATGAATAAACAAATTTGTTTGTTATTTTTGTGTCAAAATTCGGATAACATTTATTTCTTCCAAATGGTATATATCTATATAATTTAATATTAGTTGCACTTGTCATTTTTTTGTACTAATAATTACAATTTATATGCGTGTTATTAAAATTAAAGGTATTAGATATTATCGAAATTTTTATTATGAAAATTAATAAAAAATCATTAATTATCTTCAGCCAAAAATATTTTTATTAATTTCTATGAATTTTGTCCTCTTAATCATACTAATAGTTAACTTAATAAAAAAAATTTGATGTATTGAATTCGTTAAAACATTAGTGTTGTGGTAAAAAGTAAACTGTAGCCAGTAAAATGAGGGCATAAATAATTCTAACTGTAATTTGGTATAACGATGTCCTCATCCTAATTAGTGCCTCATTATTATGGACAAGCCAATTACTTATCACCAGGTGAATATCATGTTCGCGTTGTCGTTGCAATATAAAAATTAAAGTTTTTTATAGAATAAATAAATGTATTATTGATTAAATAGTATATAGAAGTGTACCTACAAAGTCGCAAGCGTAATACTTCCTAATATTTTATAACTCTAATTTTGTAATTAGAAAGAATATTCATACAACAAAATCCCTACCCATATATAACTTCAACGAAATATATAAATTTGTTTATATATCCTCGGCATGTAAACGACGATTGTGAAGGAAATGATTCTAGGTAAAGGGAGCAGCATTCCTTGTGAACATTGCTATACAGCTTTCGCCAAGCCGCTTGCTAACGAGTATGGAAAATAGCCGTTTTTGGGAAGGCCACTGAATACTTAACAACAATAGATTGAAATCATGACGAGATGATTTTTTTGGACTATAAACGCGTGAGGCTGTAATACAGTTTGTCTTGAGAATTAAGAAATTTACGAAACAATTAAAAAAGTGACTTTTTGTTGTGTTTTTTTAATGAGAAATAATATTGGGCAATAATGGAAGGTCGTAAGGATGCATACCTTCTCTGCGCGGAGGTTGGCGTCCTTGGCCTGTTGTTCGCACATAGCGGCGCGGTCAAGGGCGTTGTCCTTCTCCAGCTTCATCGCCTGCATCTTCTTCTTGATCGCGTCCATGGTGGCGGTTTTGTTTTATCACTTTCCTAGACGTAACGCTGCAAAAGTCCAACACACATTAAATGTTATCGTTTACCATCTTTTGTTTTATTACATACGATTATTACAAAAAAGGATACCTATTCATTGTATATACTAGCAAAACCCTTGATCGAAAGAGTTCATTCCAAAACAACTATTAAATTAATTAATAATTTATAGAAGAAAAAAGATTAAAAATTATGTTAAAGGAAGAAACAAAACAGAATAAATAAATATACAATAGCGATATATTAACAAAAAAATCATATAAAATGTAAGTAAACAATTATCAAAATTTACAAAGGGGCAACTTTGAGTATCGGGTACAGTAAACTCGAAAATGTAAATAAAGCACTTCGCTATTTATGGATTACACAGTGCATTGATCTTACTGCCACTAGTCAAACTTAAGCAATTTTACTTGCTTTCTATTGGCCTTGTCAGTTTCATAATGTTCAGTTTTAATTATATTATATTGTTTTCCCTTATATCAGCGGTCTTTAACTTACAATACATATAAGTTAAATATTTAATTATTATTTTTATTTTTTTATCTGATTGAATATTTACGTTTATATACGCACATAATTTTAAGGTATTTTAGACCCCAAAAAAGCTAACCTCATACTCATTTCAAAAGGTGAATCCAAAAAAAACATTTTAAATTTTTTATTATACTATATTCATAGGTAATTTCCGTTTATGTGTAGGATTTTTATATTTTACTTTGAATACCCTTCAATCTATATTTTAATATTCTCTTATTCAGAAATTACGACTAAGAACATTACCAGCAAATTAATACTTTTGCGGTCATGTTTGTGACGTAGTAAGCTTCTGTTATACATATATATATTACAAAATAAATATTACTTGTACTGAATTAATTGAAGTCATTAAACAATATTATCTTTATATGATATAAATTTAATGTTTACATTGAAACTATTACAATAACGTTGTTGTAATATTTTAGGAACGATTAATAAATAGTACTTGAAAAATGATGACACATGTTAAAAAAATATAAATTTAATATTCAATTTGTCAAAACCTTTGCGTAGGACAAAACATCTTCGCATTAAGGGTACCTGTTATTAAAGAAAATCTACAATGATGTTTATTGGAACAGTTGTTTTCGTTTATGGTTTTACACATATGAATGGTGTAGTAGTCTCACTAAAATATATATAAGATTCGTTTTGTTTTAAATCCAAGTTTTAAAAAGAAAACGATAATTTCTTTAGCATTCAAGAGCAGTGAAAACCTGTAATACAGTGTATAACAAAAACACACTATTGAATAACGGCTGTGTAAATTACTCATATGTGAAGTATTGCCTTTAAAAGGCTGTTCTGGTCCGTGATTCAGAAGAAAACCACGTCGCCATGAGTCATGTTTCGCAAAAATACACAAAAAGTGCTGACTGCGGTCACCGAGCAACATTCTTATGAAAGGTTTATCATTGCCTCTTAAGTACGAACCAATGTAGTTGATATGAAAACCTTGACAAATTATACAACAATATTAAAAATCATTACTTGAATAAGAGCAAGAATTTAGATAGACAATTCTAGTTTGAATCTTCTCATTTTATATTGTGTCAAAATTAAGACAGTTTAAGTTGCCTAAATATTTTTGCATGAAAATTTTATAAAAAACTTCTACATATAAGTGTGTAGTATATAATGCGAGTGTATATTAACAAATAAAACAGTTAATAAAATTTATAACAAAGTATAAACGAATGACCTGTAATTTTAAAAATGTAAGAAAGTACAATGACGGCAATCAAGTTCACGTCTGTCCTTATTGTACTTTTTTATTAGTTAATAAATAAAAATAATATTAATGTTTTTCATACTATCATCAACCTGAACTCGCTAAATGTTTCTCTTTCTCCAAAATTTTTCACCAACCGACCTTGTGCTTTAAATGCATAATAATACAAGACTTACTGACCTATCATAAATGCTTTAAATTAATTAAATCTACGCCATAGTAAAACGGACTAGAATTGTATTTAAATATTGTAAAAAGAAAAACTGTTTACTCCTCTTTAGTTATACGATACGAGAATATGACTTAAATGTAACATTACTCCAACTTAATGGTCTCCCAAAAAGCTTGTATTATGTTATACATAATAGTCTAGACACATATATTTTTAATTCTGTATATTAATACTGAATAAAAACAAAGGAAACCGTCATATTATCACCTACAAAGGCTCTACATAGAACAATGCTTACGGAGGGTTAGATGACAATCAGATTCGCTAAGCCTGTCTGTATCGTACAATCTTATGTCAATGCATTCCTTACATACCTCCATCCATTATAAACATTTCCTATTAGAATTCATTATCATCAACGACTCATCACATTTACATACTCAAACGTTTTTGGTATTAAAAGAAAATCTTCAGTTAGAAAAAATTGCGCTCCTTTCCTTGACACGTTTACAATTTTTCTTAAGCTTGTAAAATAAATAAACTCATTTTTTAAACTATAGGAATAGGGTATATCGACATGGATAAAATATTAAAAATTTGTCTTAATATCTGAACAGTTTTTTTTTGTATCTATTTTAGCTGATATTTTCAAAACAATAAAGTAAAATTATCTGCAAGTTGAAAAGCCTATTTAAACACAACTAGGATTTTCAAAGAAACTATTATTTAAAAATTGTTTAATAATCTTTACAAAGTTCATGTACAAATTATTTATTGTT
Organism: Pachliopta kotzebuea; assembly: GCA_018246255.1. Lineage (NCBI taxonomy): Eukaryota > Metazoa > Arthropoda > Insecta > Lepidoptera > Papilionidae > Pachliopta > Pachliopta kotzebuea. The sequence goes on from DWLS01002185.1 coordinate 12,010, forward strand.
ACCATAATCTTCGTGAATGTCGATTTAAACTTAAATTCTAGTACAGTTCTAAAAAAACTTAATTTTATTTCCTATGTACATCTCAATATTTTTATATTATTCATATATCAATTAAGATTTCACTGAAAAAATACAAAACCTTTTCTAAGCCAATATGTACAAAGATAACCTATTTAGTATTATTATGTAATATTAAGTCGATCGTTTTTCGACAAATACCTTCTCCAATTACCACACGTCTCTCTCTCTTTGGCTCTCCAAAGCCATCAAAGACCAACTAAGAAAGGAAGCCTATTTTAGATACATCCTTAAATACAATTAATTAGTAATTCTAGCTTAAACTATTGTTATTAACTATTTTAGTAATATTAATTTAAACAACTTTAAAGTTGTAAATTTTGAAGTCCCTTTCACAGCTCGCCGCCCCCGCTTTCCGCGCTAACTTGCTATTGGCTAGTAACTGGCAGTCCGCCAAAAACGCGGGAAAACTGACTTTAACAGGTCTCCTATTGGTCGGTAAAATTGTAACCGAGCACCGCGATATTCAAAAATAGAACTGCCGCGATTACAAAATATAATCTGTTCCCGTTTGAATGGAGGTCGATACAGATTAAAAATTTTTGAATCATTTTGAATAAAAAAAAATTTGGAATAAGTATTAATTGAATATAAACTTATCGCTTCTTTATCCAATAGGTAATCTTTATAAAGTCTATGATTTTTTTTTGTTTAATCGTGGGTAATATGTTCTTTGACATAAATTAGCATTTATAACCTACTTACCAGTCAATTAAAAAAAATAAAAAAATCTAGGCAATAAGATCAATGCACGTCGATTAAAAAAAAACACAATTTTTTTCACTGACACTATGAGACACTGATGGAGGGTCGTACTTACATGTCGAGTCGACGCGTGCTGTGGTGCGACTGGCGTGCGGCGCGTGCGATCACTCGGTGTCGCCTTACTACCGCGAAAGGAGATGCTCGGCGTCTCACCCCGCACCCAGAATATAGCCGGGCTATACTTTGCTGCAATATTTCACCACTTAGATACCTTCGACATATCTATACAACCTCAACCTCCTTCAATTATTATCTTTCTAATGTGTACATTTGAAATGACAATGAAACAGAAGAAACCGTGAAATGATTCAAGAAACTTAGTTTCAAATTAAGCAAACATTTATCAATAGAAAAATATTTGAACTGTTTTAGTAACATTACTAAAAATCTAACTCTAATATAACTTTCGTTCAAGAATATTTTTTTACCGAGCTAACCCTCTTTGCTGCTTTCGAGAATTATCTTCTGATAGCTTTAAGCTTGTAGACGATAAATGCACTTATTTTTTATATCTGTAAAGTCTTTAGTTACTTATTTCCGTGGTAGAAAGTGTTTAAAGACAAGAAACAATACCTGATTCTTATTGTTATTAATACTCAGCTAGCAGGACTACCATAGAATTTCGACAGTTCCAATCTATATGATGATAGTTTCGCAGTAGTCAGAGCGCCAGTTAACCCTATATACATCATGACATGAAATAATTAAATCCATAACTTTTGTACGCCTAATAGAAACTAAATCATTCTTAAAACATCTAAAATTTATATTTTTATATCTAAATGTACGTACCACCAATATTCTCCAAGCACAGTAAGTGTATCTGAATGGTCCGGGCTAATGCCCCTTGTAATGACATGTTCAGGCGCAGTACTGAAAGCTTGGATACATCTGTTAAAGGTACATGTTCCACTATAATGTATTAAATTGACCGCAGTTTTATCGTTTAGAATTCCATCAGAACTCTGCCTTCCCAAAAATACTGTAAATTTAAATTAGGATCCAAATTTATAATCATCACAGTTATTTATAGCAGATAAGTTTTAAATTCCAGCAAACAGCTAGCTTTACATTTATATGACCGTCGAAACAATACCTTGATACATATTCGTCACAGCATGATAACGATTCGCCGTACTTGATGTTTACTTTGTCGCCTCGTACCACAATTACATGCGTACGAAAATAATCAATCGTTTTCCTTGAAAACAAAACAGGTCGAAAAATTATCTCAACCTATTTGCGTATTAAGTAATTAATTCTATCGTTCAATTAAATTATGCCTGACACAGACGGCGGTTGCGAGAAAAACTTCGTTTCTAAACGATTACTTGGATCGATGAGCAGGCAATGAGTCAACTGTGCGAACGTGTCATTAAAGTAAATAATTGACCCAGATGGTGCTTTAAAGGTCCTCGCAATAAGTTTCGCCTTGACTTACGGACAAGAAGTTACGATACGTTCCCACCAACAGGGGCACGGTAGCCGCCATTCGTCAAAGGTAGCTATGTATATAGAGACTTAAACAGATGTTTTGATCATTCTTAAGGTCTCACACCTAATATAGTATTGTGCGGGTATAATCGACCGTAGCAAAAACATTATTGCACTCAAACCTTCCTGCTGAAGAACTGACACTGAACAAGTCTTTTATGACTTGCTACTTCTACTAAAAACTTTCGTTTTCTTAAGAAGTCACATAAGTTTAACTGCTAAACCTATTTAACGTTATGATTATATTAAACCATTATAGTGGAAGTATATCAATACTTATCAATTAAAGAAAACGTAAAATCTTTCAGAAGAATTGTTACATACATACATATATTGTCACTTTTCTTAGTATTCTAAACATTTTTTCAAATGTTTAGATGTTTAAGAGTGACAAAAGACAACGGTGAGGGTGTAATGTTATTTAAAAATATATGATATCCGTACTTTTATCATAATCGGCATAACAAAGCAAAGAAACTGCAGCAGCGGCGAAATAATAATGATGATAAAATATGTTGAAACAAAACGACATTTTCAATCGATATTTAATTACAAATATCGTTTCATTAAATGATAATACAATCATTAATTTTATTTCTTTGATCATTAATGCTTTTTTCATACAACCAAACACCTAAGTTTTCATTATATCCAATTTTTTAACATTTTAGTCGCCTTCGAGGTTCACTTAGATTTTAATGTTTAAATTAAAAATTGTAGTCAAGTGTTTTTTTTTGGAACTATAATGAGTTTTTACATGATATTCAACAAGGTTTTCATATGTAACTAACCTTGCCCGCAAAATTTTGTATTAACTGTTTCATTGCTTTGTAATGAACACTGAGAGTTTAAACTATTGGTGGAAAAAATTTTTAAAATGCACCAGTGAGTAAATAATTATTTAACAGTTAAAGTTATGAATAAAAAACATATTTATTTTACATTTCCGGTCATCTATGAGAGCTTATTTGTTGTAAATTGTTTTAAAATATGTTCTATGTAATTTTCTTCATAAACGCGATGTTAGTGTGATAAGGCAAGAAAAGCAGCGTGGTACTCTATTTACATGCTTACTCTGGCCAAATAATTGTAACCGTATTATTTACCATCAGATGAACCTCCAATTCGTCTCAACGCTATATTGTGTAAGAAAATATTCTTTAGTGCATGAAATGTGATAATTTATTAAGAAAATAAAAAGCTCTCAGTAAACTAACTAAAGTAATATTTGACAAGATTCCGAAAGAATTTGGTGTCGGATTTTATATCTCATGCAAATTTTCTTTACTGATATCTGTACAAAAACTTGATGATTCATAAGAAAAGTATAATAATTATAATATGAATAATTTCGATATATTCGTCATTCGTATTAAAATAGGTATTATTTAATAACAATAATTAGGCTGAAATAATTATATTAATGACCACTGATATTAAAATACAACAAATACTGTGGTTATAAATAATGTTTAGTAACATTATAGTTCATAGAGATATTTAGGTACTTTGATTAAAGACAAATTACATAATAATCAGATTAAAGAAAAATTTTGTTTATTTAGAAAAATTTTGTAGTTATCATTTGTATAGCCTTAATTGATACGTGATGTACGAATTGAAGAAGCGCTGATTTGACCTCTGAAGAACTTAAGCTTCCGCCGAAGTTAACATTATGAGAAAACCGTTATAATCCAAGTATAACAGTGTTTCATCCACGAACTTGCACTTGGATAACGTGGATATTAGACTGCTCACTCTCTCCTTATGAGAGAAGTCCACGTCTCAGTGGTGATAAATGGGCTGTCTATTTCAATTGAACGAGTAACCCCAATCACTACTAAAGCCAATGTTTGTATTATTATTACTGATGACAATGTACGTACAACATTGTGTTAAATAGTTTTAAATATCTATCAAAACAATTTGAAATCTGCAGCCTTCGCTTTTCTACCCTTATTCCGGTCACATCGAGGTTAACGGCTTAACTTAGCTAAGAATAAACTTGTTCTAGTTTCACCACGATGTAACGGCTAATATACTTTTACTTACATCGCTACTTAGTAGTTTGTGGATAATAAAAGGATCATTATTATCAAAGAATCCGACAATAGCAACAATCCTTCCTTTCAAGTTCACAATAATAATGTTTGCGCACTACTATACAGCGATAGAAATAAGAGCTGCGGTGGTGGTGGACTACCTAGACGGTTTTCAGTAACAGTCCTTCAATTAGTAAAGATATTTAAAATCTTTTCGAAAATTACTGTGAACCTGCAGTGAACCAAACTTAAATTGGAAGTTTCATGAGTACCTATGTATAATAACAGGTATGTATTTCGATAGAAATGTTCTTTACTATCTTAATAAAATGATTTAAAAGTCAAACTCTCAAATAATCTGTACAGTATCAAAAGAATTCATGGATTTAAAGGTTATTTCAGTGTCGGCAAACTCGCCGGAGTCCGAAATAGACTGCACAAGCTACGTCATTCATGCCACCATTTAATCGTCCCAAATTTGACACGGATACGTTGCGCATGCGAAGTAATTTAGTTTTTGGCATATCCTTTGCACATAATTTTTAAATTAGCACCTTTCGGAATAATTGATCATCTAAGCTGCATTCGAAAAAGCTTAAAAAAAGGCCTTATGACCGGTTAAACAAAAACGCGTATTTATGAAAACCGGCAATATTAGAAAAGTATCTCATCTCGGCCACGTGCTCAAGAAATCCTTAAACTCATATTGATTTGCAAAGTCGCAGGTAAAACAAGTGTTAATTGTAAAAAAAACCTTATGGTTGCGTCTCACCATAACATGAACCAGAATTGTGAGAGGCGACCAACAGTTACGGCTCGCAAGAAACAAGCTGAAACATGGTGAACTAACACTTGCTCCAAATGGCACCCAGAGTTAGTAATTTTTACTTCAATGATAAATTCAACGTTTTTTATTTATCATTACTATAATTTAAATTCGTCCATCTAAGGTTTTCGTAATTTCTCTACTACACCATTGGAAAATACTACATAGCCATAATTATGCATGAATAACTACGAACTCTGATAATAAAGGAAACCATTGTGGGATCAAAGTCATAAAGGATTTTTTTTTACGTAGGTACGTACGTTAGGTAGGTTAATGCTTGACCACGATCCCACCTGGTGTTAAGTGAAGATGTGGTCTATGATCGTAAAGCGCATTAACCCAGCAAACGCCTATTCACTATTTATTATATCGCTTGACGACAGAAATAAGTGATGCCCCACAGGATCCCCGGCGAAATACACAATAAGTAATGCTATGTAACGTGTGATCGATATTTAAGAAATTATTTGTTCAGATCGTGAGGTCCAGTAAGTGGTCCCAGATGTGCGCGAGGTCAACAATGCAGTGTAATGTTGTAACAATTTTATGGGACAGCAGGGCGAGCCGGCGCCGCCGCCGTCTCGTCGCTGCGCCGGCCTCGGGGCCGATTCTACAATACTACTTACCATTTATGGCACTTGCAGACCCCGATAGCACTTCAACAATTGCGAACACTATTGCCATAATTATTGTGTGAAATAAAGGACATACCAGAAAATACGGTTATAATATGCAGTAGGTGAGCCGTGATAGCCTAGTTGTTTAAACGCCTGCCTTCCACGCCGCGGGTAACGGGTTTGAATCCGGCCTGCACCAATGAATTTTTCAATTAATGTGCAGTTAGTATAACAACTAATATCACGTGCTTTAAGCCATGTATCAAATCGCGTGGCTATAAACATAAAAAAATATGTCGTAGGTAAAAGAGAAAAATTACCTTCATATAACTATTATTGTAACAACAAATGTTCATTAAAACGTTTTGATATAAATTATTCTTAACCGCAATTATATATATTTTTTGTTGGTTACAAACTTTTCTTATTAGTAGACAGTATAAGTACAGTGTAGACCCTTTTTTCTTAATAGTAACAGCACAAAGAGAAAGCCTTTGCACATTACATGCTCCTTGAGATAAATGTGTGAACGAACCGGTGTATTGAATTATAAAGGCTATTTCTCTGTCTAGTCTAAACATCGTCTTTTAACATTTATCGTGGTATGTTTACCAATTCGTCGTGCTAGACAGCGAATCATGTATTCATACGAATAAAGAAGATTTAAGTATGCTTTATTTAATACTATTCAACAAATCCATTAAAAAATGTTTGTTTGTTCCGAATCATTTTATTTAGTTTTACTGAGTATTATAGTACAAGTATCTTCAACTCGTTTTTACTCCATTTCATAAAGCCTATAAATTATCTATTATAGTTAAATAGATTCCAATGTACTGTAGTATAGTCATAATTATGATATGATATGATGCGGGACTATGAATTTCCTGTTTTTAAGAAATCATCTTACAGACGTTCCTTTTATTGTGATGCATATTTCACCTTCTAGTTGTTTTATTGAATACA
>DWLS01002186.1:0-18798 GCA_018246255.1 Pachliopta kotzebuea
TTCTTCTCTTATAAATTCCAATAGTATAATAAGATGCAAACACTGACTGTCGCCGGTCTCTTAGTAGGTCATTCTAGAGATGAGGTTCGATGGTATTTACAATTCTTACATTAGAAGGCGTTCATAGCACTCCGAGAAAACCTCAAAAACACATAACTTTTTTATTTAATGAAGTATAATTGTTACAAATATATTTGTATATTACTCATGCATTATATTTCAAAAATTTTACAATAAGAATCCAGAGTTTTGTGATATAATATCAGCATCACTTTATGATTATTATAACATTACATACTAGTTTTATATGAGACAGCTAATTATACAGTAATAATTTTATTAAATTTCACACATAAATTTGTAGATATTATGATCAAATTCATAAAGACCTTGTGGTTTTATTTATGAATAATGTAATGAAATTTTATTTATGTTTGAATATATTCATTTTAAAATATATAAGAAATAAGAAACAACCTCATTACCCAGGAGATGAATAACTTTACTTTTGCGTTATTGCTGCGCAATAAGCTCATAGGTATATAATAAAATAACTAAACAATTCGACCAGATGAATACTGACCTAATAGTCTGAGCCACAGACTTGTTGCAAAAATAATTCTGGAATAAAGAATTTTCAGTTTTTATAAATCATCTTAAATCAGATTTTTAATTTTAAGAAACATGTTCTAATTTATTTTGATTTCAATGCAACAGTTTGTTATTGTATTACCAAATATGATACTTAGTGATAATAGGATTAATTAAACACTAATTATAATTTTTTTCTTTATTAATATAAAAATTAAAAGCAACCAATATTACAGCATGATTTCTTTCTACTTTTTGTGAACTCTATCCAGAAGTTAGGCTTCGATATAAATGCTTTTCATGTGATAAAGTTATTAGAATAATTATAATTTTGATATCAAATGGCAATAGAAATTCAGTTTTGTAATGTTTCAAATATTATTAGTATATTAAAAAATTATCTTGCCAATTTGTATAACATAAAACACTGGAACAATTGTTCTAAAACAATACTTCAAGCATCAGAAAAAATAAAATTGTATTTACTGGTATAGTTTATAAAGGCCTTATACACTTCTTAAAAACATTGAGTGATTTCTATTATAACCATATAACCATATTTTATCATTATAGCTAGCTACTTATGACTAACATAAATTTCAAATATATACAGAAATATTTCATATGCATAACAGTTTGATGCTAATGAAGTAAAAAATCACTAAAAATTTTACATTCATCCATTGATTCATTTAATTCTTTAACAGCATAAGAAATGCTTCCTCACAAAGCAAAAAGAAATATGAAATATAAATGTATACCAAATCACTGACACTATATATTTTATAGCTGTAATTCATGCCCTTACAAATTATAACAAACCACAAATATTAAAATACTATTACTTGTTAAAATTAATATAAAATCTGATTTATATTCCTAAACAAAAAAGATTTAACAGCAATAGCTAAAATTATGGAAATATTGATGTTTAGACTTCAGTAATTTACAATATGTGAATAGAGATTGTTACCATATTGTATATCATAATAGAGGAAATAGTTTCAATAATAATTAAGTCGCAGGGAAAATAAATGTGACTCAATTGTTTAACAAACTCATCTCTTGATATATGTAAGGACAACTGTGAAATAAAAATTAACACTTTCTCAATTTTTTTTTGTTCCAAAAGTAGCATAAAATTAACAGAATTTCAATAGTGAAGTATAATAAACAAATTATTATATTTAAAATTATATTGGTCTAATAAACTATTATGATGATACATAAAGAATGAGTTGTACTTTATGTGAGTCCATGCTTTAACACCAGCAATAAGCTCAAGTAATTTAGCTAGTTATATGGAGTGCATACTAATAAAACATGTGCTTCATAGAGTAAACAGCAAAAAAATATGTGGTTAATAAAACACCTTTACATTTTTTACATTTAGATAATGCTATCAGAGAAAATCTTATAAAATATTGTTATAGTCTATTGAAATTATTTGATATAAAATGAGACATTAAAATATTGCCAATGATGGGTATTCTTTAGGAATTTAACAAGCGCAATTATCTCCATCCCTATTACGACCATTGTCATTAGCATTAAGTTTGATTTGATCTGGGAACTCATTGTATAGCTCTGCTTCTGTTTCCTGTGCCAGTGCATTTCGAGCAATAGTTTGGAACGCTAACTCTACATTCACAGCTTCTTTGGCACTTGTTTCAAAATAAGGTATATCATTTTTGCTTTGACACCACTGTTGCGCACGTTTAGCTGATACTGCTCGATTTTCTAAATCTACTTTATTTCCAAGAATGACGAACGGAAAATTATCTGGGTCCCGAGGCGAAGCTTGTATCAAAAATTCGTCTCTCCAACTTTCCAAGGACTTGAAGGTATTAGGTGCTGTTACGTCAAATACTAAAACGCAACAATCCGCCCCGCGATAAAACGCCATCCCTAAGGACTGAAAACGCTCTTGACCAGCAGTATCCCAAATTTGCATGGTTACAATTCTATCGTCGACAATTACTTCCTTCGTTAGAAAATCTGCGCCTATTGTTGCCTTGTACTGATTGGAAAATTTCTTGTTGACAAACTGATTCATCAACGAAGTTTTGCCAACGCCACTATCGCCCAATATAATTACCTTTAACAAAACCTTTTTCCTCGATGCCATTTTCCACAAAAAATACAAAACGTAAAAATACAAATTTAATCCACTCTTTGTCTGTTCTTTTGACATAAAACGGAATTGATAAATGCGTCACCTGTTAACGATGTTACCAGATTATTACTAATTAAGTTATGACAATTACATGTATTATTAAAGTAAATAACTGAAATTCAATTGTCACTAGATTGACATAAAAAATACATTTTAACAAAAGTAAATAATACTTTAACAAATTAAATAATAATATAAAATAATTAAATATAATACTTTAACAAATTAATATTTTATTGCATTAATTTATCAAAAAAATTAAGTACGGGCGTAAAAAAATATGTTATTCAAAACCTATACATATGTAAGCAATCACATATATCTATCATGATATGATGAAACACATGTATATGTACATGCTATATGAAGTTTTCAACAATTTGCCTTAGTAACTATTTACTAGTAGTAGTTTTAAGAGTTCATTAATTAAGATAACACAGTTAATTTATTTATATTAAATTAATAGTATAAACCTTTATAAATAACATATGCAGCAAGCCGTTTAACATAATAACTAAGAATAGAAAATTATTTAAAATGCGAAATTATTTTTTATTTTGTATATATAAACAGGATACTATGGTATGCTTAACGTATGTACTGAAGATAATGAAAAATGCGTGAAAATAGATTTCTGTTTGTGCCCGCCAAACTTCGGATTGAAAAAAAATTATCAAAATTGTGTAAAACAATAATCAAGCACTATAGTTTATTTAAATAACTAAATAAATAAAATAATTTTACTACGTTATATTGTTTTATTTTATTTGCGTAGCAAAATATAATTTCTAAAAGAATTCTAATTTAATTACTTAATAAATAAATATTTTTCAATTCATGTCTGTTATTATTAACGTTCTGTATTTCGAAGTTCTTTGTCATATTTTTTATCTGTGATGTGTCTGTGCTGATTTCTGCAGATTTCCGTGTTTCATGAAATACAGGATCAGAATTACTCCATTTAGTTTTCGTAACGTTCATTAGCTTATGTTTAGAAATGATGAAATGAGACACGTATAAGTTATGTTTTTTATTAACTAGATATTTATTTTTTCTACTAAAAAGTGCCAAGTAAAAAGGGTGAGGTCTAATGAGTTTTTAAAAAGATGAGACAGTCCGTTAGCAAAATTTTAACTTGTGAGTATAACTTTCTATTTAAGAATGGAGAACAATCTAAGTCGAAGTGCGAGCCGATCGAGTTCCGTATGTGAACTGGAAAAGGATCTTAACGATATGAAATTGATAAAATCTAGGACCAATCCACGCAATTCTGTGGGTTCAGCTCGTAAAGCCAAACGAATAAGATTTTTTCGAAACGGCGACAAATTTTATTCAGGAGTGACAATACCAGTCTTGCAAGAACGATACAGGTGAGATGCATTAAAACATATGAATTGATTACTAAACATTGAGTTGATGCTTTCACTTTTTCAGTATTTAATTAATAACTTCCTTTATACTTGTACGTTTCCTACATTTATTTTTAATAATGTTTTTGGCTATTGTAGTAGTATCTCTGTATAGTTATATGTGCAATATAATAGTGTTATAGTTTTTTTTTTCACATTTTTTTTAGATCATTTGATAGTTTGACTGCAGATTTGACAAGGGTGTTGGTTGATAATGTAACTTTACCAAATGGTGTAAGAACAATTTACTCTCTCGAGGGTAAAAAAGTAAGTATACTGACATCTTTTATAATTACTTGATACATTTGTTTTAAGAATAATATTATTTTATCTTACAGATAGGAAAATTAGAAGATCTTGAAGATGGACAATCTTATGTATGTAGTGGTGTTGGTGAACCTTTTAAACGGTTAGATTATGAAGCTAGTGCAGTAACACCACAGTCTTTTAGACTTAGTGGCCCTGAGTCTTTAAGTGATAGTGCCAGTCCATCACCAGCAAGAGCTAACAATAGGCTGTCCCGTTATTTACTAGTATGTGATCCCCTTATCATTATCTAATCTAATAAGTATAAAATTTTACATATATTTTAGTCCTCATAAAAATCTTAATTACACTATATAACAAACTGTTTACAATTATTAACATTTACATTTTTATGTATTTTTTGGAAAAATAAACAATTTGTTCTCTGCTTAAGCCCTGAAATATAAGATATGTCCAACTTGGCATAGTTATCCTGCTATGACAGAACTATTATAAAGTCTACAATAACAACTATTATTTCATGTGCAAAATCCATTCATCCTTTTATGTTATTTCACATTGAAAACTTTTTGCTGTTATAATTATTATTTGTGATACTCACTGTAGCATAAATTTAATTGTTGCTATTATAACTGTATTTTCAGTCTGTTGCACTTTATTACCTCAAATGCTCTAATTATAGAGTAAATTTATATTGCACCTTTGCTGAGATTTTATTTATAAACATACGGGGATTTTAATATATTAGTATTTAAAACTGCAACTAATGACAAAGAATAGGATTACATTATTAATATAATATTTTTAATTTGAGACTTCTGTGGTACTTGCCTCGGCGGCTTTCAACTTATAAATATTTGTAGCTTAAGTACAAAATACAAACTTTAATAAATTTGATTACCTGTATTTTATTTAAGTAAGTTGAACTTTGAAAATTTAAAATTAATAAAAATTTTGATAACATGATTATTTAAAAATGTTGCTATTGCTGACTACAATATTAGTTTTAATAATTATTGTTGATCTTTTTGTTTTGTACATAATTACAAATAATGGTTAATTTAGATAATAGAAGATGATATTATCCAATTTTCAGACAAATGGTAGCAATAACACTTCTGGAAATGGAACAGCGCGTGTTAGTCCTGCTGGAGACAATGTTGTGCGACCACGTATTGTTACTATTATAAGAAATGGAGTCAAACCTCGAAAGGTAGTGTTAATATTAGAATGTTGTGATGTATGTAATACATATATATATTTAACATCATTGTATTCTACTTATAATTATTTAGTGTTTTGTGCAATATCATTTTAAGGAGCTTTATATTACAAGCAGGCACTTTAATTTGTTTATCTTTATGTCAGTTTTAAATTATGATTTAATCTTAAGGATAAGTTTAGGACAATAAATTTCTGTATGAACTCAAAAACTTATTTATTTAAAAAAAATATTTTTAAAATTTTTTTCAATTAATATTACTTTGTATAGGTATGCAGATTGCTATTAAATAAACGTAACAGCCCCACTCTGGAGCATGCCCTAGCTGCGATAACAGAGTGTATCAAACTTGATACAGGTTGTGTACGTAAAGTGTTCACTCAGTCTGGCACAAGTGTGACAGCACTTCCACAATTCTTTGAAGATGAAGATGTCTTTTTTGCTTATGGAAATGAAAGGTAATATATATTTTTTTTTAGGTGAATATACAATACAGTGGGAAATTCACCTGATGGTATGTGATGTCTGCCTGCCCATAACAAAGTGGGTTACTAAGAATGGTATACATTGTCATAATTAATGGTTTTGACACCTAAGGTTCTGGTAAGAGAATAGATAGGTATGTTCATAATATATATTGATTTTTTGTTGTTTCTTTTCTGAGGATTTAATGTTAACTTTGTCTGCTTCAGAAAAACATGCAAACTCTTTTTAAAAACTTTAATACATTAAGCACAGTGTGAATATCTTTTCTGAGTTAATTTGCGGAAGACTTTCATCTACTGACATAAGTCGACGTCGGCCGAACAGTAAGTCCAGTACAGGTTCCTTGGAAATGTCGCTGGCCACAAGAAAAATTCACTGCTCAACATAATAATCCTTGTTATGAAGAGTGATTAATAAGTGTGACTAATGTAACTTTTTCAGAGTTAATCAAGAAGATTTCGAACTAGAATTTGAGGAGAGCAAAGCTGTCCTGCAATGCAGAAAAACCCCAATTACTAAAAATTCAAGGTAGATATTTCATAATTTATTGTGCTTTTATTGAAATTATTAATTTTTTTTTAAAGGTATTCCTTGTTATATTTTTAAATGGTATGTATTGTAATCCTTAAAATTATATTTTTGTGGTTTATGTACATTAATTATTATGGATATGTATTATATAACCATATGAAATTAAGTTCTATGATATGGATATATTTTAGTAGACATCACTTTATTCAATGCATGTTTGCTTAATGCATATTTAGATCCGGCCCTAAACCACGTATGCCTGTAAAAGCCAGCGGGGCGGTAGCAAGTGGAGAAGCGCGCGGCGACCCTGAACCGGCAGCTACTCAACTGTTACCACACCCACTACGACTTAAATACTCTGTCGGCAAGATAATCGGTGAGTAATATTGTAATAATATTTTTGAAGGGATATTTTCTTTTCCATTCTAATCCCAGTGTGTCGTACAGGCAATGTAAAAAAAAGCCCAGCTTCTATAATTTAGTACTGTCAACTTTATGACATAAAGTGTTTTTAACTTTATTTATTTTTCATATATTAGGTGACGGCAACTTTGCAGTTGTACGAATATGTAAAGACAAGAATACTGGCAAGGAATATGCTCTTAAAATAATTGATAAAGCAAAGTGTAAAGGCAAGGAGCACTATGTTGAAGCGGAGGTAATCATTTAAATTATTGTAACATGTTTTAATTATATATACAAGCCCCTCATAATGTTCCTAACACTGAGATTTCTTCTATCACATGGACAGATTCACTGTTATTTATTGATGTCACTGGCCAAGTTTTGGTTGATTACGACGGGTGCTCTGTGTCCGGTCCTGGAGGTGTTGATGCGCCGAAAGCGCAAACGTCTCACCTTCTGTCTGACACTGATGCTGACCGGGCACGGTTGTGGTATCAACGCCTCCTCTTGGTGGCCCTCGTAACCCGAAGTGGGCCAGGTTGGTGACCTGGCCCCGCCAACGCTTCGGCGTCGTCGGGAATTCTCTAATAGCCGGAGAAGTCCCCTTTTAGAGGGAGAAGTCCGGTCTTTGCCGGGACCGGCCGGTCATTGGGGTGCCCTGTCGCTGACAGTTCCGGGGCAACCAATTCATAACGGCTGATGGTTTTCGCAGTAGGTTTAGTGTGTAGGGGCCTCCCAGGCCGAGTCCCACACATCCCTTCGGGCCCACCGAGGGCACCGGCGGATGGTCCGTAAAAGGTTCCCCCGCGTGAAAAAAAAAAGGTGTTGATAGATTATTGTGGATTGTAACCTGTACCTGTTTGATATTCATATTAATTAAAATTTATTTTAATTAGGTGCGAGTTATGAGAAAGCTATGCCATCCACGCATTGTGTCCCTTATAGAGGAACAAGACTGTCCAGAGTGGCTTTTCCTTATCATGGAACTAGTGAGTGGTAGGTTACAATTGTTTCATTAGACATATCATCATCACTAATAGTAAAGACCATTTAAATCCAAAAGATTAAATACTTAAAAATCTGTGATTAATATTATTTTTAACAGTGCATGAATGCTTACTTAGTTTCGTTTTAATATTAGTCATTAATTTACAAATTGTTTTTAAATATATATTAAACAGTCTTCTGCTCTAAAATCAAAATGGGTGGAAATGAGTAAAAATATTCTACCACTAGTTTCTTCTTTAGGCTTCTCTCTAATGATGTTTACTAACACACTGCTCACGATAAACATATCAAGTGTGCTTAGTGGGGGAATTACTTCAAATTGACAATTGACATATCTCAATGAATCTGTTGAAGTATTGACATTGTTGAGTATTGCTCTCAACATAGAGCTAGAGGACAAGCACACTTCTCTATTCACAACCTTATTGTCACTAAAAACCATATGAAATTATAGAGAGTTGTTAACTTCTCATAGATAAAATAAAATGATGGTTTATGATTTAAGAACAAGAAGCTAGTCGGTCAGTTTACATATTCGTTTATCAAAATCTCAAAAAAGAGGCAGACTATATTTTTAAATAAAATAAATTAATTTTCTTTCATTAATACCATAATGGATAATACCAATGGTTAAAAATTTTTAGGTGGCGATTTATTCGATAGTATCGCTGCTGTCTGTAAATTCTCTGAACCTCAAGCTCGTTTGCTAATTGGTCACCTAACGTCAGCTATTGCATACCTACATTCACTCTCGATTGTGCATCGCGATATCAAGCCTGAAAATTTACTGGTAAGATCATTTATTAACATTCATTGTAATCCTGGTTATGGTTATTTTGAAGAGTTTTCTGGAGTTTTTTTTTTTGATAATCTGGAATATAGTTTTTGATTCATTCGAAATTGTGTTTTCTTTTATGTGGTTTCTTTTTTTAATATATGAGTTAAACATGGGAGGCTCGTTTTGTAAATACTGTCATAATCACAATGTGGCTCCTAGAATAGGTGCTGCGATTTCCACTGAATTTGAGTTTCCATTAAAGGAAATCACCGTTCCAAGATCTAATGGTGAAAACTCGGGAGTTTGTTTTGAGAGAGCAAGCATTGGCATACACGGCCGCGTTGTCACTTGTGAAAATAAAAGCTAGGTGTTAGCCTATTATAGATTTAAAAAATAACCTATAATAATTTTGCAGGTAGAAATAGGCCCGGATGGTAGCATACGAGGGCTAAAGCTTGCCGATTTCGGGCTAGCTGTAGAAGTATGGCGACCATTGCATGCCGTTTGTGGCACTCCTACATATGTAGCTCCTGAAATACTTCTTGAGACCGGTTACGGTTTGAAGGTGATTTATTTTTATTTCATGTAATCTAGAACCCCGACTCTGGCAGCTGATAATAAAAACCGTTTATGAATTATTCCAGATTATAATACAAAATGGAAATACAGTTAAATGACGATTACTAATTTTCTTATACATAAATAGATTTTACATACGTTATTAACTGAATTCTTTTTTCAACTTATATGTTAACAAAGAAATATCTTTATTGTATTTATATTATAATATATTTATATTTTTGCAGCTCCATTTACTTCTATAGTATGATTCCAACTATTTTTAAAATTTAATAATCATTTAAAAAAGGATATATATAACTTTTTTGTTCTTGTAACAGATTGACGTATGGGCGGCGGGAGTCATCCTCTATATATTGCTATGCGGTTTCCCTCCATTTTCATCCCCTGATGGCGATCAAGAAAAGTTATTCGACGCTATTCTCTCTGCTCGTCTCGAATTCCCGGCACCACATTGGGAAAGGGTATCAGCTGGTGCTATAGACCTCGTGGCTAACATGCTTTGTCCACAACCCGAGCTACGTTTTGCAGCAGAAGATGTTCTTGATCATGTGTGGATGTCTGTAAGTTCAATATTTTCTTTTTATATTTTATTACTTTACTTATAATATTAATGGATATTTTTAGTAATAGCAGGTATTTACTTGAGGTAAATAAATGCTTACAATCCCAATGTTAACATTATAGTTACATTACTGTCAGTAGATTTCTATTGCCGGTGATCGTCCAGATACGCCACCTATTTCTCCCGGTAAACAGTAGTGTACAAACATTTGTAATCATATTTCTATCTGAAATTATTGGAGTTATCAGACTTTATATCTTGTCTGTCAAGTCGAACAGAATGCTGTGCGGAGTATGTCTTTCAATTACCGCCTCATTATTATAAGCGGACGAACCATTCACAACGCAATCAACGAATCATTCAAAATGAAAGCAATACAAACTATTTTTTAAGTACATTGTTAATGTTTTCAGTTCACTGTTTATTCATAAATGATGTATTAGTTTATGGAAATTTTTAATGATTCTAACTAAAACGAATGTCAAGTAAAATTATATTTTTCATATATATCTTTCAGGATGACTATGACGAGAGCTGTGACTTCCGCACGTGGTACGATGAAGACTCCTCATAGCTGAGTAGTTGTAGCATATAAGGAACCATGTCTGAACCTATATAATGGCTCCCAAATGGGACATTAACCAGTCCCATTATTAATGCTACGGTGTCAGTGTTTAGTGTTGAATTGACAACAGCTTTGTATGCCTTTTGATGTATTAACACCAATACCAAAGTTAACTAATGTTAAAATATTACTATAACAAAGATACTGCTTACATTATTACTAATTTTCGTATTATTTTTTAAATCAATTGAAATTAAAAAGAAGTTGCAGTATCTTTGTTTTTTTTTCAATGTTGGTACTTTATCCATTTACACAGCAGTCATAACTATATTCATTACACTTTTTGTAAACCGGTGTACAAGAAGGAAGTATTTGAAATGGGCTGTTTTAAGTATTATTTTAATAGATTCTACTTTTTATTGCAGTTGTAAGACAACAAACATGGATATTTCAGTTATTAGCAAAAAAGTGGAGATGTGTTATTTAGTCTCATTTATTAAAATGAAATATGCAATGAACATTACAGTAAATACTGCAAAATTTAGAATGAATTTTATTGCATATAATTAAAAAGCAAAACATTGAATTAGATCATTCTTGGTTTTCAATGAATTGTTTTCAGGTCTACATAAAAATGTATAATCCAAGTGACTGGGATAATTATATTTATTTTATTCAACATAATATTAATTTTCTCCAGGGGTAATAGGGCATATCAATAACAAATAACTGTTAAAAACATTTATTATGACAAATCTATGCACCCTGGAATTTAAATTAAATTATAAATTTATATGGTAATAGGTTTAAAGAATTTATATGAAAAAATATTTACTGTAAGTTGCTGGAGCAAATGAGTAATATATCTTATTTAATTATTAGATTTATAAATTATAGCGCATGCTTGAATAGATAATGGCGGATTTTATAGTGAAACAGCTTCCATAACCGATATAATCATTTATAACATTCCTTGTTGATAAATCAGATAGTAACATTATACACCAGAATTTGTGTTCAGAACTAAAAGGCTATGATAAATTTTAACCAGTTCAAACATTTGATTAAACAAAGCCTTTTTTTAATCCTCTCCAGGCAAAAATACAAAATTAGAATTAAAATTAAAGAAATAATCTACTTCCATAGAAAGATGAAGACATTTTGTAAAAAACCTTATTAGGTCAGAGTTAACAGTGTTCAAAGGGAATAACTTAGGTTTCATTATGTTGTGTTGTCACAAATTTATTTATTTTAGATTTTGATTATTTGTGCTCTCTTGTATATTTGAAAGAAGTTTGTTGTGAATCACTCATTTAACTATTTAGGTTACATTTTTAAAATTTGCAGTGAGTTAACAATTAGAATATTAATTTATATCTCCTTTGTATGAACACTAGCAGAATTTCGCGAATTCACTCCTACACTTTATAATATTTATGATGATAGTTTTGGAGATTATCATTCTCAAAGAATTTTTGAGTACTATTTTTATATATATGTAGATTAAATAGTATCTCTCGAATATTGCTTGCCTGTAATGTATATGTGATTTGTCAAATTAAACATACAAACAAGAACTGTTAATGTGTATCACCAAAGTTGGTTTGATTCAGTGGTATATAAGACTATTTTTTAAATAAATACATACATTCCGGTACAATCCACCAACAAAACCTTTATGGACAAGTATCGTAATTTTTATTATAGCAGCTTTGATATGTACTAAAGTAATCAAGCTTTATATTTATTCAGACGGGAATAGATTTTCAAAAGATTATAAATTGTTACTTTACAAATTGATAAAGTAATAATTTAAAGCAAAGTCAACAACGAAACATTAAAAACTTTGGGCGTAAATTAAGTATATTTTTTTGTTTTAAAAATGAGATATACTTGTTAAGAATATTGAAATTATCTTAAATAGAACACCATATAGATAGTATGGGTTAAGTTTAATTTGGTCATTATGATCAACATCTGTTGCGTATTGTCTACTGGTTTTGTATGTACACATTGCACCATATTTACACGTGACTTAAATTAATTAATGATTTACATTTTGAATTATCATAACTTCTTGATATTACTGTTGTTTATTAAAAACGACAGGAAATATCGACTCATGGCAATCACAGTAAACTTTATTGAGGCATTTAGTTCTGTATGAGCATTTGAGCAAATAAAAGCATGAAAACGTTGTATATTATCTTGTTTTATTTTATTATATTTTAAATATTACTTTGTAGTTGTAATAATGTCATTTAAGCAAGTATCCACTTAATAAAAAGCCTCCGCCATTATTCATCGTTACTTCCGGATGTGTTCTTTCAGGCAGAATCTGTAACAAAATATTTAATGGATTCTTCAAATATTTAATTCATTTACCATGTTACATAATCTTATAATTTTTTTTTCTCTAACAACCTGGACAAATAATTGTACATATTTTGTGCTGTCAGTCCAATAAGTTATATTTAAGTATAACATTATTTAAGAAAAGAGAAAAATGTATGTGTTCATTGATCACTAAATAGAAACTGTCTTCTCTGTGGAAGTCAGGATTTTGCGGAGATTTTCGCCTCAATATACAACCTTAGCAACTGTCCACAATTTTTGTAGAAGGCACTGTATCTCCATTCAGAAAGTAATTCTTACATTTTTATTAGTTATCACATTCCTAGATGATGCTCCTTGCCAGTATACATTTATTTTATCACCATATTCGTACCAAAGGGTAAAAAACTTAAACTGCTTGAGTTTTAATATTCTGCACTAATTATAATGTCAACCCTTCTGCATATTAGTCATAACAAAAACTTTATTGCAAAAGTGTTTTGATATTACAACTTTTGTATATTTTACACATGCATTTAAATTTTAAGAAAGTTTTATGCATTTTATACAAATAGGGCTTGATAGCTGTTTTTAAAGCAAAAATATCTGCTTTTTTTATAACTTTTATGACACAGTAATACCAAAGAGATAGTGATGAAAATTTATGTCTGTCTTTTATGTTCATTTTATTATATTACCTATAAAAATACCTTATCTCTGCTTATTTTAAATATTTTTGTATTATTAACCTGGCCAGAGTCTCCAATAACAAAGACCTTACATACTAAGTTGTTTACAAAAGTAGTGATTTAATATGAACAGTCAATACCTGATGGTTTCTTATCCAATTGCAAGTTAACTTCAAAGCAGCAACATTACTTTGCATTTTTAGTGACATGTACAACTGTTGCAAAGGCTCTGCAACATTATAGTATATTACAAATGGTCTACCAGGTTTAATAAATGCAGACAGTTCATTAAATATATTTTGTGGATCTTCTTTACATGCTATTACTAAAGAATCAGCTTTTTCTGATAAAAGTTGGGAAGCTGTAATGTTCATGTAGTGCCATTTTGGCTTCTTTGGTTCATTCTCTACACAATGATCATTGTTAATTGTTTCTGTTTCAATATTTTTAACATCAGTAGCTTTTACATTTCTAGATATTTTATTAATATGACCAAGAATATCCTCTTCACATTTTCTTTTTAATTTATTTTCTTCAATCTTTTCTTCTTTCAATGTTACATTTGAATTGGTATCACACCCCTGATAGTACTGCCGTAATGCAGAATAGACATTAACTGAAATACATCTTTCAGATTGTTCTTCACTAAAGTTCATAGCCATTAATGCTAACTTTTGTGACATATTTCCTGGGTGCATATGAATTAATTTACCATTAGTACATTCACCAATTGCACTTAATAAGGCTGCTGCTAGTAAACCATTTGAACCAGAATCATACAATAAATGATTACCTTCACAGCTAATATTACATAGTGTGATAATTTGTGATAGAATGTCTATTCTTATATTTTGAATTTTGCTTGGATCCAACTTATATAATATTTCAGTTATCATTCTTAAGTTAGGTCTAAGAATTTGTATGTATTCAAAATATTTTTTCTCTTTTTTTCTTAAATACTTCTCTTGTGAATATTCTGTTTTATTATAAAATGTGTTGGAATTTATTATAAGAGTTTCTACAATGTCAGACGCCTTTTGAGCATCACTTTTGAGATCGTTTATTTCAGCAGCTGTTAATTTCTGTGATAAACCATTATCAACGATGTTTCTGTTATCAGTGCCTGAAACTTTCACATCTATTTCATTTTTAAGATCAATGGTTTCTTGTGTTAACTCCAAGTTGTATTCCCTGATTTTCTTGTTATTTTTTGGTGACATCCTAAAAACAGAAAAATATTCACAACCCTCAATACCGTTTAATTTAATATTATCACGTCCAATATGTACAGTTGAATCTGTCTTATTAAATTTATGAAGTTTCTTATAGCTTTGTTTTTTAATAACAATATAATCTCCTACAGTAATGACACCAGACATTGTAATTATTACTTTTTTTTTTTACTTTTTAAGTTACTAAATAGTAAGTAAATAACCTATATCACTAAACATTACACGTTCGGCTGCCAGTGTGACAGACGAAGAGTTTCGTTTTTAATTCATAACAATTTGCATGTGAGCCAAGTAATTAAACTTCAGACTGTATTTCTATTTACAATATTTTTTGTTGTTGATAATCGGTTATAGAAAATTAAAATACATTCATTGCAATAACACTAAAGTAAATAAAACCAACTTTTTGAGATTTCTTTTATAGGAATAATAATTCTTAAGATGTATTTTAATTTAGAACAAAATTTTAACAACTAAGTTAAAAATAAACCACAATAATTTTTATTAAAACAATACTAGTCGGTACAATTAATTGCAATTGAAAACAATTTATTTAACTTTGGTAAACAGGAAAAATGAAGCTGTATGATCTATGATCTCTGCCTGTCTGAAATGAGACAAACCAAATGTCAATAATAACACATTGATAGAACTTAATACTTGCGTAAATATTTTTGTATGTATTTATTCAAAATAAATCTACTGTTATTTAATATTCAAGTTTGTGATGTTTCAGACGACATTTTCTCATGTTAGTTTAAAAAAACGAGCAGTGTTATATAGGTGCTTTATATAATAAAAGTCAAAATGATTAAGAGATTGTACTGTACCTATGCTAATATTGTGCCTCGCGTTTGTGTTGTTGGTTCTGGTCCAGCTGGCTTTTATGCGGCTATGCATATAAGTAAACATTTAAGTAATGTCAATATCGATATTCTAGAAAAATTGCCTGTGCCTTTCGGATTAGTACGGTTTGTAATTACTATAAGTAGTTCACATTATCGGTCATATTTTCTGTTAATCATCTTATTCTGTCTTAAGCTAGATAAAGCTTCTTAAATTTTGCTTCAATGTTAAGGAAGAGTAGTCATAGTTTAAAAGGTTACTTGAAAGTCAAAGTGCTCACAACTATTCTGGTGGTATTTAAACTTAAGCTAGCCAAATCAGTAAATGGTTTTGATCCTCGCCTACTATTTTTTTGACAGAATTAGAAAACATTCAAAAATTTAATTTATAATGTACAATTGTTTTTTCAATTATTAAAATATAAATTTTACATACAAATTGCTTGTTATTAATAATAAATTCCTATAGGAAGTTATACAATGTATATAACGTGAAAATAACATTGATCATCAGCCGATAAACTCCCACTGCTGGACACAGAACCCCCCCCCACCCCCAAAGATTCACTCAAATTGGTACTGTGCTATCTGTATCTAGCAGATTCCTGCTCCCGAAAATAACATTAATAATCAAAAAATGTTTAAGGTATGGAGTTGCTCCAGATCATCCAGAAGTTAAAAATGTTATAAATCAATTTACCAAAGTAGCTAATAAACCTAATGTAAATTTTTATGGTAATATTACATTAGGTAAGGACATAAGTTTATTACAACTAAGACAAGTTTATGATGCTGTTCTGTTGGTAACTATTTTGGAAGTTTTTTTGTGCATTTTTTTGTTTTTAATATACAAAATATAATTCTATTTAAAACCTAACAAGACATATGGAGCTGAAGAAGACAGGACCTTGGATATTGAAAATGAACATGCCCATAACATAGTAGCAGCAAGAAATTTTGTTGGATGGTATAATGGACATCCAAGAGATAATAACTTGAAGGTATAATTAATGCATTGGTGTAAAATAGTATCAGCAATATCTTCAAATATTGTGTATGTAAAAATTATAAAGATGTAATTTTTACCTTGGATTTATTTATCCTACTAATATCTTACCTTTCTTGGTGTACATCCATGCAGAGTGGGATGTCGCTATGCAAACTTAATGGCTGACTATGCTAAATATATATGGGGTAACAACATTTTGAATTAATTTATTTTATATTATATTATTTTTTAGTTGCACATGTAACTGGCAACTATTAGTTAATAATAGTAATAAAATAAGTAGTTGCAGACCTGTTCCCACACATCCAACAGCACTTGTTTAACTCTCTTTTTGTTGGAATTTATTGCTCCCTAAACAGGAGATTTAAGTAGTCAGTCTAAAATAGTAATACTTAGTTGTATTCATTACTTTTCCAAAACATTTATTTAGGTGGTAATTTCTACCAAAATTTCAATACAAATTATTAAAGTGCTAGGATATCTGTTTGGAAACATGCATTCACCAAGCCTTGGTCGTAAATAGTCAAAAATTTTATTACATATTTTGTTTCCTTTGTCAACAATCTTATTCTTGCTGCATTTCAATATCTTTATATCTTGTTGCTGAATCTTAAAAATATTATGAGTTAGGTTTCAATTGTTATTATATATCATCATCATATACCAAATAAAAATATTTTTAAATCTGCAATAATTACCTTCAATATAAATTTTCTTTGTTAAAGGTGGATTTATCGAGTAACACTGCAGCTATTCTTGGCCAAGGAAATGTTGCTTTAGATGTCGCAAGAATACTTTTAACCCCAATTGATATTTTAAAAAAAACTGATATCACTGACCATGCTCTCTCTGCTTTAGCAGAATCTAAAGTAAAAGAATTATTTTTAATTGGTAGGAGAGGACCCTTACAAGTTGCCTTTACTATTAAAGAATTAAGAGAGCAGCTGAAAATTCCAAATTGTAAAACTGTTTGGAGAGAAGATGATTTTGCAGGTGTTTCAAATGTAGTTGGTACTTTAGGTCGCCCAAGAAAAAGATTAACTGAACTTATGTTAAAATCTGTCACAGATTCTTCGAAATTGAGTGAGTCTTTGGATAAATGTTTTAAACCTATATTTTTTAGAAGTCCTAGTAAATTTTTAACCGACGAAAAGCATAATGTAAAAGGGGTTGAGTTAATTTGCAATAAAGTTGTTGGTGATAACCCAGAACAACAAAAATGTATACCTACTGCTGAAAAGGAAATATTAAAGTGTAGCTTGGTATTTAGAAGCATAGGTTATAAAAGTATAAAGGTTGATAAGGATATAGTGTTTAATTCAAATGGATTTGTGGTGAATGACAAGGGTCGTGTGCTTGACCATTACGGAAATCATGATTTAGCTAAGCTTTATGTGTCTGGGTGGCTTGGAACAGGACCTGTCGGGGTGATATTGCATACAATGAGTAATGCGTTTGAAGTAGCTAAAGCAATATGCGAGGATTTTAAAGATTGGAATAACTCTTCCAAAAAAGGTTTTGAAGATGTTAAACAGGTATTGGCTAATCATGTAATAGTAGATTGGAAGGGTTGGGAAAAAATTGATAAATACGAAATCGAGCAAGGCAAAAAACAAGACAAACCACGGGTAAAAGTGTGTGATATTATTAAGATGTTAGAAATTGCATCTTCATAAAATTTGTAGGATTGTATAATGTTTAAATAATTTAATCATGAACATGAATATGTTTTACTTCTTTTTAGTATTTTGTATAATTTCGATAAGATGCGTTTTCTACATTATCAAATAATAAATATGTTGAAAAGAAAAGTTAGTCTACTAATGCGATTAATAGATTCCCTAAAGGACTTTAACAAAAGATATTTGAAAATTAATGAAACTTTCTCTTATATCCATATATTATATACTTTGAATCATACACCGGCAAAGTCACTACTCCAAGAAGACAATATATTTTGTGACAATCATTCCATTCATATTTAATATTCTTGAATGTTTATAAGAAAATAAATAGGAAGCTAAAGCAAAATATTAAAATAATTTTTTTTTCTGTTTATGTATTATGGTTTTGTCATAACTTTTTAATGCTATAAGCACGGATTAAT
>DWLS01002187.1:0-18794 GCA_018246255.1 Pachliopta kotzebuea
TTTATTTCTTCTTGCATATGTATCTGTGTCTGACCCATAAAAATTTGTGGGACCTCAAATTTTAGTTTATTAGTTATTACAAAACCATTTGTTAGCTAAAATATAAAAAGAACACTTCGGTTCTTCTATCGGCTAATTTACCATAGATGTTAATGAAAAGTTTTTCGTCGGTTTTATTTGTATTATCAGATAACTCTGTTTATTTACCTGCAATTACAATAAACCTTTCTTATGATAGTTAATGCTAACAAGCTTTGCTATCAGAATCGAGGTCATCAATTTATCTTGAAAACTGTCTAATGAATCACAAACTTGTCAAGTATCTCCGCTTTAAGCCGGTGCAGTTAACGGTGTTGGAAACGACATTCCTAGATATGTAAAAACTCTATAAATCTAGAGATTTTAGCTTTTATGGGTAGAGTTTATGATAGATCTAATTATTGATCTTGAATTAATGTGTACATCATGTAGTGTCATACATTACGTATTATAATATACCCACAGAACCCTTCAACGTTGTTGAACAAAAGTATATAGTACATGCATTCAAATAAAAGATTACATAGAAGGCGTTACAAAGGAAGTGAAGAAAAGCAGTCCCTTTTTACAATATTTTTTTTTTTAATAAATACGCATATGTGAATGATGATAGGTTCATTCATATCAGGGAGGGAGAGGAGCAGTTCAGTGCCTACAAATATACTGGTATTCCCACAAAATAGTGATTTAATTAAAATATTATTTTACATACCTTCAGCAGTTGTAGCAACTTCAGGTGCTTTGGTTGCTGCATCGACGGTACTTGACCAGGTCACCAATGGAGAGTATTCAGTTGATGTAACTAATTTAGATGTTGTCGTCGCTAAAGACGTCGTTGTTGTTTCAAATTCAATGGACGGTTTTACAGTTTCTTTCTCTGTAATAACTTCATTTGTTTCAGTGACCTGTTTCTCTATTTCTATCGGTACAGTTTCCTCTGTTAATTCTACTGTTAAACCAGACGTTTTCTCTGTAGATTTTTCTGTGATGATTTCAGGTGATGTTGCTATAGTATAAATTGTTGTTCCAACAGTTTCCGTATCTCGTTCAGTTGATGGTAATGTAGTAGTAGTAGTTGTTGTTGAAGTTGTTGATGTTGTTGTTGTTGGACTCAAAGTTGTAGTGGTTGTAGAAGATGTAGTTGAAACCTCTTCATTTTTGGGAACGGTGGTATTGATATAAGTAATTGCAGGTGAAAATGGTCTGGTGAATAAAGGTCTAACGCTACTTGATTGTGGAATTATCGTTATATTTAATCTTGGTGGAGAGGGTAATGGTTTTTTAGTGGAGTGTCTCTTTGGAGTTGTTTTGTATGGAGGTTTTCTGGTTGAATTATAAACTGATACAGGTTTACTTGGCCTCGGTTTTCCATTTGGCGTGTACTGAGGCCTTGTAAAATTAGTTGTTGGACGAATTGAAGGTCTAGGCTTATACGTCGGCTTTCCTGGTTTTCTTGATACATACGGTTTAGTACTTGTTTTCAAAGTAGTCGTGATTGATGGTTTAATAGTAGTTGTTATAACGGTACTGACATTTTCTGTTTCATCATTTTTCGTTTTATCTTTTTCCAAAAGATTTACGTGTCCAGATACTGATTGGAACGTTGATAATTTAATTGGCATTTCTGTTATTGTAATGTCAGTTAATTGAACGTTTATTTTGGTAGTTTGTTTTTGTGACCAATCTGTCGTAATTGTTGTAAGCAATTTATTCCCTTCATTTTCTATGTTGTTATCAATAGTTGTTAATTCATCTGATTTAGTTTCTAACACATCCGAATCTGTCCGGTCTTGGACGTTCTCAGACACATGTGATTCTGTGGTATATTCTATGACTTTTTCAGTCGATGAGGATTTTGTCGCTTCACTAGTAATTTTATTTTCTATGCTATGAACTTTGTCTTCTGTTTGTGGGTGAACAAAATTTGCACCATCTATTGAGTTATCATCGATATTGTTTTCAACTATTTGTGGAATTGCTGTTTTGTCAGAAATTTGACAACATGAACCGAAGTAAAAACGGTCTATGCAGGTACCTAAATGAGTACCGTTTGCTTTCAGACAATCTATAGCAAACATGCAAAGGCCTTCTTGCCCCGATCGTCTTGATATACAAGGCAAATGTCTTATGTTTCTAGCTAGCGGCACTGGACCTGTAACAAAAAATTAACACATTTTAAAATTTATTTTATTTTAATGATTTTACATTAATTTTTGTGACTTTTGTAAAGGAAATGAACTATTCCAAAGTTGAAAATTTATTTTTCTTAACTTTATACAAAAATAAAAAATGTGTTTTTGATACCTAATATTTTGAAAGATCTCTATTTCATTTAAAGAGCTACAAAGATTAGTGTACACATCAACCAAACTGTATTAGTGAATTTAAAGTTGCTTGAATCATTGTACATGATAAATTTATATAAACATATTGACAAACAAAAACGTTTGACTCATAAGGAAAATAAAGAAAGAGTAAGCATAAAATATTAAACTTAAATAGATTTTTAGTATTATTGGCGATATCTGTCCTTAGAGAATACATCTGCCATCTGTCGGACGCATTAAAAATAACTTTTTCAAACTTATAATAAAAATTACTATTTCTCAGCCAGTTTCATAAACGCGGCACTAGATGTCATTTTAATGTTATTGTCGATCATCTTGTATTCACAATACAAAAGATTTCAACGCAGTTTAATATTAATAACAAATAAGCTGATTTATTAACACTAACCTATTTTTTCTGTTTGTTAATCTTCTTTGCTTTAATGACTAATAAATTTCCAATATTAACGTATCTACGAAAATACAACATATAATTTTTTTAGCTCTATTACATTGTTTTTTTTTCTTTTCAATAATATATGCGGGGTAACAAAAAACTTCTAGATACGTTAAAGTAGCTGTTCTGGTTCCTGTATAAATAAGAAAACGTTAATGCTTTTGTCGTACATTAAATTTTTTACTGTTAGAACTTGATCCGTAATGCTGTGGTGAACATTTCGGCATCTTGACCTACTTCGCGATTATCAGTGTGAACAGAAGGGTTACGGATAGTAATGAAAAATAAAATGGGTTCCAGGAAATCATTTTAAACGATAAAAAATATAAATTAATCAAACACGTATTAAATATAATTGAAGAAGAAACATATTTATTATGAATCTTTAGTACATTTGTACAATATAAGAATTCTTTGTCATAACATATTGAAACTATTATTTATAATGATCACAAAACTATAGTTCATAATTTTTTTTAATCAATGATAATGAAGAAAATTACAATAAGTCGTATAAATAAGATACTTGATCCGAGTAAAACTGGTTTTACAACTAGACTCCACTAATCACTTTTTGGTGCATGTACATACTTGTTAGTAAGAGACAGGTACTATTTTATACTAAATAAGAGAACCATTAACTAAAACAGTTTAAATTGTTACGATAATAATGACCATTAAAACTCCTTATTCTAGTATATAAAACAAATGTCTGTTTACAGTAAGTAGATATAGATTTTACTATCATTAGTTAGATGTCTTATTTTTTTATTAATAATACCTCACTTAACAACAAACCGCTAGTTAAGGTGATATACACTGTACCGCATTTGTGTTCTTTGTCTTGAGATATGAAATGCTAAATCTTGTTACTCTTGCAATTTTATTAGCTACAGGGTTAAACGAGCATTCGACTTACACCATCTTCGTCAATAGAGACCGACAACGAGAGAGCTTTTATTATATATTATTTCAACGATTTTAAATTTTAAAAATCAAAGAAACCCATTAGTAACTAATGATACAAACATAAATTATATCGTCTATCTAGTATCTTAATAGTTATTATAATCAATAAAAATGTACAAAATGTTACTATTTAAAAATGTCATGTTGACTTTAACCAAAACTATTAATAAATAATGATATGTTTAGGTATAAAATGGCACATGTTGTTTCGTTGTACGTATATAATGAATTACTTGAGGAATAGTTATAAGAACTAGAGCTGGCTTCTTGTTCAGTATGCAGAGCATTGACCGCAACTATTTTAAATGAGCGGACAGCAAAATATAAATTGAGTTTATATAAAGAAATACTGTTTGTGTATCGGACGAATAACAAGACGCATGTGTGAGTCTTATGTCATTGACATTAACACCATTAATGCTACCTGAACCCTGCAGATCATGACCTGTTAGATATAACTTAAAATTTATTGCAATATTTGGCATCACGAAAAAATTATGATATTAATATGAAAAAAAAATATAGAAAAATGTAAGTTATGCGTTGCCATTTGTTATTGTATAAAAAATTTAAAAAGTCCTTGAAATTATCTTCTTTAATTTTTTTTACTTGTGTAGGGTGCTTCATGACACGAATCACTTGATAACTGGGGTCATGATCTTTTAATACAATTTCAGCGATCGTTTCATATTAATCTTATAGCAAATTTAATGCCACCTATATATGTATATATACGCTGCAATATAAACTTATTTATATTCAATGATGAATTTTAATTAAGATAGTAAAAGCTAATTTGTTTTTATACGTGTCGATCATACAAAAAATGTTTCTTTAAATCGATATTCCATTATACGGTACATTTCTAACACAAAAGGAATACAATTAAAACATATATTAATAACAGGTTTTTTAACAGTTAGAAACAAGACTTTCGGTTAATCTATTAACCTTATTACATTTATACGATTTACGAGATAATTTTGAACGTTTATATTTAAAAATTAACCATTTCATTCAACATTTTGATAGTTGACTGTTTTTGTGATTCTTAAAAAGAACACCTTTAGTGCCTCAGGCAACTCGTTCTGCAGGATGTATTTTTTTTGGTTAAGTCAAAACACATTTAGAATTCTAATTTAATTTTTTATAGACTTCGACGGTGACTTCACTGGATTGAAACTGAAAGTTTTATTTGGAACCAGTAAAAAATTTAAGGAAATATTAATTAAATGATGCAAAAAAAAAACCTATAGTAAGCGATGGAAGATAACTGAAATCATTGCAAGGTGCGGTGTTGTGTAGGTGTAGATTATCACCATTCGGAGATCCTCGCGAACCAGTGACACACGCAACCTACATATGTCCTCCGATTCAGAGGAAAGGAAGTGAAAGTGCGGACAAACCATAAGACAACTTCTACGAATTTTTTAATACGTACCTGTCACACTTGCAAACAGTTATATTGTATGGAATGATGTAAAGATATATCATTGGCATTTTGAGCTTCTTTAATAAGAATACTAAGTAAAAGTACCACGCAAACATTTACTTATAGCTAAGATAAGTAATTTTAATACCTTGTACGATAAAATGATGAAAAATATATCAAAACGGTCTAATTACATTTTTACCCTATGAAAAAAATATTTGTCTGCCAGTAAAAAGACATATAGACACGTATGCATTAGATATTTTTTAAATTATTTTTTTTAATGAAATAGTTAATATTTTTGCACACAACAAAAAGGTTTTGTTCTTCGCTTTTAACTTTATGCCGTGTATTTAAAACGTTACCCGTGACAGCGAAGCTAATTACCTTTCTCTGTTACGGTAATTGCAACCATTGTTGCTTGTATTGTGTTTTGGTCAGTATGTCAAGGTGTTACAAGACATTTCATGCTTGCACTTTCTTTTCTATTTACATATTACAAATTCCGAACAATGTTAAGTAAAAAGATAGAGAACAGATGGTAATGAACTTTCACATAAAGGTTTTTTTGGTTTCTCTGAACAGCTCAGTACAGAATTTAGCATCTACGCTTTTCATAAAGTTCCTTTTATATTTTCAGCTTAATTTTTTTAATATTCCAAAAATATTTCAAGAATCTATCCCTTAGCAATAGAATGTTTACAAAGACTCCATAACAGAAATGTACATAACATGATTCTTGATTTATAACAAGCATTTTATACCAAAAAATATAGATACATTATTTGAAGCGACTAAAACCCCGCTTTCATCATCAGGTGCCAACATACACTAAATTTCAGTAGAAATTTTATAACATCACGAATATCTCTATTCATGTCACATCATATCTACATATACATATATAGAAACATTGTGATGTATTTTCATTTTACTTTACGAAAACTGTATGATATATGAGTAAGCACTAAAGAGATAAGATTTTATTTAAGTGAAAGCGTTTATGTGGTGATGGGGGAAGGATACTTCCTTCTGTGACTTGACTGTGACTAATCGGTCTTTATTTTATGTTTGGTAATTTCTCTAAAGCTACAACACTGTTGTTTTCCGGATGTCAATATTTAAAAGCGAGAGAGTTCTGACTGATCACGATTTACCATCTTCGGCCTGATTGTCACATAATATAATGTATAATTAATGTAGTTTAAAATTTGTATATACAAAAAAAGGTTCCTAGTTTAATAAATACATTTAGGCACAATCATCGTAAACATTTTTTTCACAGATTTATAATTTAAGTACTGCATTTTACGATATATATGTTTTATAACCAGCACTATGTTGAAATGGAGGAAAAAATGTTTTCATCAGTAAGACATCGTGAATAAAATCTATTTCGGACAAAATAAGGTAACACAGGTCTCGTTATCCTCTAGTGTGATATAAATTAATTATGTATTACAAGATACTGTTAACCTTTTATTGACTACTTGTACACCTATACGTAACAGTAATTGTATGTTATATGTAATTGGTCGATATAATCTATTATAACAGGTGACTATGTACATATACAGCATACGCACAATGCTATATATGATTCATATTATTTACAGTCACATTAAAAGTTTGAACAATGAAATGAAAAATGTATTAAAGAAATAGAGATATGATAGACGGAATATTGTGGATGAACAATGATCTCTATCTTTGGCTTTTTTGTAATTTAACATAATTTAATGTTGAAATAAACTTATGAGTTAATTGTCGATAATAGAAAGTGCTGAATATTAATAAATTATGGAATATATATACCTTGCAAATAATCCAAATTTAGTATCACCGGTCCGGCAGCAACCAAGTTCAAATTTATAAACACTTGGAATAATATTAAAGCCATTGTAAAATTTAAAAATATCACACGAAAATTGTTAATAAAGTTGTATAATGAACACTTCCTATAAATGTAACTGTCACTTGTGTATACACTGTCGGCACTCTCTTCATCGCTCTCCTCTCTTTTAATTCTCGGATGGCTGTAGGGCCAGGTGTTCAAAGGTGGACCCATTTTGTGTGTGCAGCTTTACAGTTTCAGTTTTACTATCGCTATGATCGTGATACCATTTTTGTTTCAACCTTTCGTGTGTAGGATGATTTATCTGAAACAAGAAAAAAGGTTGTTAAATAACAAAAACATAAAGAGTTCAAATTATCGACAAGAAATTGAACATAATTTACAGATTGAATAAAAACTACAAAATACCCTATTTGGGATGATTTTATATTTAAAAAAAAATTTGCTTGAAAAATTCAATTCAAACAAGAATCAAGTGATAAAAAGAATAAATTACTAGTTAATTATAGGTATTTATATTCCAATAAACATCCAAATAAACTAATTGCTATGTAGAAAAAAATCTGTTAAAAATACATACACATATAACATATTTTATATATCAGATATGTGTTCAATTGTATAACAGGAAGACATTAACTTCTCAATTTTAATTGATTAAGTGTTACCTGTATATGAATAAAGTAAGAGCTTCTATTTGTATGTAGCACCCCTGGTCGTCAATGAAACAATACTACCAAGAATTTCCGCATTAATTCAAGTTCTAAGTAGGCCGTGTTGTAATATATATTGTACTTCCTGATGTATATTAAATTACTGAACAGAGAACTACATTGCTACTACTAGCAACATTGAACTAGGTCGGTATTACATATAATCAATATATTTAGTATGTAAATAATTTTGAAGATTCGAATTTGGCCATAATTTTTTTTTTATTTATTAATCTTTCACGTACTTTTTCAAGTAATTTTGAAAAGGAGGAATATCGTAATAGTTTCAAATTTTACAATGGTTAATTATACTACGACGGCATAGAAATATTAGTGGCTAGATCAAGTCTCATCTATCTAGTATTCAAGCAGTAGCCACTGACCAGTGTGTACAGTTAAATGAATCCTGCGCAGCCGGCTGAGCCTGTTTGTGCAGCTTGCGACGTTTAACATTCGAATCCAGTGCGGTTGGATGCAGCTAGATAGTGCGTATACGAGTTTGCTTATAGTTTCAATTATACATGATATTTCTTTTGTTAAATTAATAAAACAAACTGATTGTTTTTAAATGAAATATTTATTATTACTACGCATGTTAGACGGCACTTAATTTTAGACGTTACGTACATAAGTTATACGTATTTGATATGCATTAAATTAGTTTTTAATAAATTTATAATTAACATTATCAAACTTTATAATTTTGATGCTGCAAAAGTTAGTAAACTAAAAAATTTTAACCTAAGGCATTATGAACAAAAACAGCTTTATTCTTTTTTAAAAAAATAATAACACCATGCACAATAAATACATATACTACTTTTCTAAATAACACAATTACTAACGCTTCAATCATGTCAAATATGGCGATTGTTTCCTGTCGATCTTGGTTTCCATGCAAGGTTATATAAACAAAGGAAATATTAATATAGTATTTTATAAGTAACAGACTACATGATTGATATTCAAAAGAATAAGCACAGCATGGGAAACTTTCTTCCTTGCGATTGTATAAAAATTGAGTACGGGGACAATAACAGGAAGTAATTTTTTCGAAGAAACTTTTAATATGAAAAACATTATGGTCTTTTATGTTGCTAGGAAAAGTATGAGTTTTTAATTTGTTGTAACCGTGGGAATCGAACCCGTAGCATACGACTAGAATTTACAGCCAATTGACGATTAAAACACTGTCATTGTAACATAATACTAAAAACAGTTTTTAATTGTCGAAGGGTTAGTGTCAGCGTTGAGGTCGCTTGGTGCCCGGCTTGAGACCTCAATTGGGTCCACTAACGGTCAAATCATTTTCCTAGCGGGACAGTCAGGCCGCAGTGATCTCCACACTGCACGCCATTATATACACAACCAGCTCTGATTTTTGATCAGAGAGTAATTGGGGTATAAGTTTTGTCGTGCTGCGGTTATGGAGGCGGAACGTTACGGTAGTTTTTCAGAACCGACTGTTTTGTTGTATATAAATACGAAAATCGCCTTACTATTTGAAGTAGCATGGAGAAAAGCTTCTAATTTTCTGATATAAAATGTATTATTATATTTATGTATTATTTTGTCATTGTAAGTATGAACACAAAAAATCAAATCCTCGTTCTCCCTCTCTGAGTTTCTTGTTAAATCTTCTCAGAGGAAAACACGTTGCGTAATGATTCTTGTAATAAATGATTCATGATTAAATCATTAATACTAATGTATCAATTAAAGAGAAAAAAGGTTTTTATTTGAATAAACCTTTAGTTTGAAAATTAAATGCATGTTAAAGATTAGTCATTTCTCAATGTTTCTTCTCAATTTTGCTATTATGCCTGTAACCTGTAACCTGAATTCAGTAATATTTGCGCACTTCTGTTCAGCGGTAGAAATAGGAGCTGCGGTGGTCACCGGTAACAGAGACCTAAAACCAGTAAGTAAAACTTAAGAAACTTCATACTCGTCTCTATATTGATACGTTCACTGCAAAAGCTGTTTTAATTGAATTTCATATTTAATTTACATTATTTTTTATTTATACCACGAACCATAAAGTTCTGACACAAAACGGAGAAAGTTTTTGAATAAAAAAAAACCCAAATTGTAAACGTAAATTGAAAAACTTCTGTTAGAAAGTACCTTTCAGCTGTTTAACTATTTGTCACGACGATAAGGCAGTTAACGAACGTCTAAACAACAATACGAATACTCAGCGCTCAAATTGGTAAAAGCGGGAAGAATGTATATATATATACACATTCGATTCTTTCGATTTCTATTCGTTATACAATAGCGACATTAGTGTTACATTTTCTAGTGTTCACTTTGATAAAGATTGTGACACTTGCAACTTACATACAATACAAATCTAAACTTATTTACGTTATTTACAAAAAAGTACCATAAATAACAAGGTAAGTGCTATATAAGTATACATAAACCGCATTGGGCCAGCGTGGTGTGAGATGGCCTAAATCCCACATTTTTGGGGAGGCCTATTTCTAGCTGTGGACGTATATCGGATAATAATTAAGATAAGTGTAAATTATATGCTATGAAGTTAGAAGGCGGTAAGTAAAAGAATTTTTTGGCAATTGATATAAAGATAT
This sequence comes from Pachliopta kotzebuea, assembly GCA_018246255.1. NCBI lineage: Eukaryota > Metazoa > Arthropoda > Insecta > Lepidoptera > Papilionidae > Pachliopta > Pachliopta kotzebuea. The sequence continues at coordinate 10,390 of DWLS01002187.1, forward strand.
TGTTATATATTAAATAACTATTTTTTGGGGGTACTTATTGGCTTCAACACGACAGAATCTGTATCGTTCATTACAAAGATGATAGTGAGGAAAAACTTGAGCGGTATGTATTATTGTGTAACAGTATTATAAAACATTTTTGTCTTATTGTATTTGGAGCCGGCGTTTTTTTATTATATCCGCAGACTTGAAGAGTATGTTTCACGGATATGAAAAGATTGGTGAGCGATTGAATTAACTATCTAATAGTCATCAATGTCTCAGCGGAGCATTAGCCATGTTATAGGATGACCGGTGTTCAATCTAAATCGCCCACGCGACTTTCACACACGCCCGCCGCGGCCGGCCACCGAACTGAACTGTTAACGGTTCGCGCGACTGACATACATACGCGGGCTGTACAGCCGCAACGCAATTGCACGAAGATTATACGTCTGTCTTGTTTGTGCGTACTTGATTATATACCTGTCGGTTAAAACTTTACATGTCAACATTTTTACTGCAAACTGGTGGGCGATAAATAATTTCTTTATGCGAATGACCTGTTTTTTGTATGTGGTAATTTAGTACAGGATCCGCCAAATTGTAAGAAGTGATAGTAGTTTGTGGCACCATGTAGTAACAGGAGCACTATAAATGCCTAAAAAATTTAATCATACTCTTCGAAAAATTCTGTCAGCACCTTGGGAGAAAATAGGCATTAAGTTTACGCCATAGTAAAATGGTTCTTGGGAAAAAATCTCTGGAACTGGATCATGCGGGAGTATTGCGGTTCTAGAGTATAAAAATATTTTCTCTCTCGGCTTAAAACACATCTCATTACATAGATGGTATGATAGCCACAAGTAACAAAATCAATTTTTAAGCTTGCGTATTTGATACCGTCTGTAGATTATGTACCGCTGCGGAACTCTATCGATTGATGATGATGTTGTGTTGATGAACACGAGCACTCAGATAGTAGAACACATAAATTTGGGTATTGCTACCCTTGAGAATAAACATGCTATTATTGTCATTACCACATATTATTTTTACTGATGAAAACACAAAACCATGCAACTCTCATGACATAAATAATAATTTGGTTTTATTTAAAATTAACATTCGCTAACCAGCATTTCGTTTGTGGGGTCGACAGATGACCTTGACTTTGTTCTTATGAAATACTCTAAGTCTTTGCTGAGAGAACATTAAGTGAACTTTAGATGTGTTGTTTATTTAGAATGGAGTTTTATTATAATTAACTTTAACAGCGAATTCAAAGCAATGCTAAAAATTTGCACTTAAATACACAAGGTGATATTTACGTATGCTTTAAAAGTTACACGTTGCGAATGCATAAAACTGCCTCGTCCGCACGGCAGTAGTAAAGAAGCCTTCGAGGAAAATAAGAATATGTAATTAAATGTGCCTTTACTTAAAAATGCGAATTTCAAGGGAATTAAACACATTATTAACATGACTAATTAATACCTATACGCTAATAATTATACAACAAACCATTTTTATTTGAATAAAGAGTTTTTAATAATACGCATAAATCTAAAATAGTTGTTTTTATAAACGACGACTTGATTTTCTGGGTATAGGATATACTTCTGTTGTGTAATATCGCTAAGATTCAATGACGTCGCAAAGTTATTAGAAAAAATACTCGATGACTAATTATTACCATGAAAATTTTTAATATTTATTGATTTTAAAAATTATTTAAAACTCCTCTTTGAAATGGGGAGAGATAAGGGATAAACTTACAGTTACACTGAATCTTCTTTTATTTATAAAAGATAAGCTGACATAAAAAAGTGAAAATAATGATGTAAGCGATAGGTGTGTAAAAATAAATTATAGTAGTATCCTATTTGTTTCTGGAGGAGGCATATTTAATATAGGTAAAGAACTTCTACGAGATATAAAAAAATATATCATTTGAATATACAGTTAGTTGGAAATGTTAAATATTAGCGGTCTTCGGTAATATATTAAATGTAGCAGCTATAATATATCAAACGTGTCGCTATATCGAGCAGTTGTTATTGTGTGTAAATTAGTTAACATTTTGGAGCATAGAACAGTTATTTGATCGTGGAGAATATTTTTTATCGATTCGCAGAAGATTTTAAGATTTAAAAATATAACGTTTAGCAAGTAATTTTGAAAAAGGGTTATAAAAATTATGCCAACTCTTTTTGTACTTATCATTACAATGTATATATAATACATACATATAATATTATAGTATAAGTACATATAGTTAATGACACACAACTGATAATTTTGTAAAGATTTTTAAATATATTTCCTTAAATTTGATATCAATTAAAATTAATGAAGTATGTACATGGTTTTTTATTATCTTATTTTTCTACCTTTTTGTAGTCTTTGCCTTACAAAACTGATCTAAAAAAACTATGTTACTTTTATATACGATATAAGTTTAATATAAACTTTTACTGTTGTTAGAACTTTATTGCCGAAGACAGTTTAGATACCATCGTAACACCTATTTTTACCACATAATAGTACTGTGCAAACATTACGGTGTTCCGGTTCGACGGGCATTATGGCTAGTGTAATTACTGGAGTAACAAGACTTAACATCTTATATCACAAAACGACGAGTAAAATGTGGTGTAGTAATCTTCCTATCTATTGGAACATTATTATGGGCACTCGTATCACAAAAAATAAACGTAGAGAACACTCCGAACATCGTTGAACGTCAATATAAAAGCCTTCTCTGACTGGCAGAATTCTTGGAACTGCAACCAGAGACTTTATCCTTAGTTGGTTCGATAGATTGAGACTACATTAACGATGCTACAATAAAAAAGAACTGCAAAACTAATTAATAGTTGTACGACTGGAATTCGTCATTACGCTTTTTTCTAATGTTGCTATAAAAAGACATCAACGCACTTTTGTTAAAATATAATCACTAATGATTTTTTTGATAATTATTATTAATTTATTAGATATTAATAATTAAACATGAACGAGAACAGCTGCGATTATAATGACAATTCTTATATTTTATTATATTTTACGTACGCAAGTTCCTTAATATAATGAATTAATAATTTCTGGTTCTTTAATATTCTTTGGTGAAAAGTATCCGTTGACGGGCTGCAGTATGCAAATGACGGTTAAATTACTGGACTAACGTGACTTTAGATTTTACTTTTCAAAGCGACGAGATGTTAATTATACTCAGATGAAAACCTTGCCTTTGTCAGCAATTGGTCATATAAAAAATAATACAGAAAATGATAAATGAAAAACACGATTAAGGAAAATTTATTACATAAACATAAAATTATTTGTAATATACAAGATACATTATCGCATGCAAACGATTAACTACACGCATTATTTCCTTATCTGGTGGAATGTCGTGATATTATACAAAAATGTCACTTACTTATTTTTACCGCCCGTAAACTTTCACGACTTGAAGCTTTAATGCGGGCCAAACGGTCTTTATATACATCGAAACGTAAACGAGTCAAATACAATGTTTTAAAACATTACTGAACAAACGCGATGGAACTGCTCTTTAAAATAATAATTAAAAAAAGTGATATTTTTGGATCACTAATAAATTAAAAGTCTAATAATCTATCTGTCTCTTAAAAGACCTTATTAATAGTAATGTAGTGCTATCACTGAAGTTTAATAACGAACTTCGATGCAGCAAAGTATTTGCGCTTGTCATGCAAGTGATAACCACACGACTCGTCCTACCTAGTTTTTTATTTGCTACGGCCTAGCATGTTGGCATAGTATTCAAATAAAAAATAAATATTATAATGACTGTTAATTTCTGGCGACTTTGTCTTTTTAATTTATTTGTTTAACAATGATTACCTATAAAAATCTATCATAAGTCTAATTTGACATTTATTAAATATTGTTTTAATTAGTTACATAAAAAAACTGTTTCTATATATGTAGTATGTACATATACTTCTAGTTGGTTGAAAAAATATTAGCGTCAAATGTTAGTAAATCTCTACAAGGTCTATTTTGCAGACCATCGGGGTATGTACCACCACAAAATTTATTTACACATCAACATTTCGATATAAAGGTGACGAAGCTACAGAATCTTACCTATATAGCAGACTATAGGACTTACCAACTGTGCTATAAAATAAAATATGATGTACAAATAGTTTAGAGTATTAAAATCGACATAATGGGTTTTTAAAGATCTTTATAACACTTCGGAAGTATGATAGTGCCAGTTAGTTCTCAATAAAAATAAACTGCTCTGTTGTTACGAAAGTATTTAAAAAATTCAAAAAACTGGTTACAACCAAATAATGATGCACCAAATGCCGCGAATTTTACGCAAAATGTGGGACAATATAAATTTAATCGCTTTCGCCAATTGACGGTATGTCCAGGCAAAAACGGCGTGGTGTTTTCATTTTCGATCGTAAAATTCCACATCGAATTACTAAGCGGTAACGGAACCTCGAAAAAAATTTATAAATTTCTTTATTAGTTGAGGTAAATTTGTAAAACCTCCATTAAAATTTATCAATTTTTCGAAATCGGTTAAATCGTTCTTTATTAAATTAATTATTTTTACTCTACTTTTAACCGGCACAATATTTCTAGTGATCCTTTAATATTTACGTCAATTATTTATGATAGTAATTTAAACTCTTTCCGTGGGATTGTGATAAACGCACTGGTTTTATTATGGGTCTATAAGTTGTAAAGATTGAATTGTAGTAGGGATTTTTTTGTTAACAATTAGGACGGCAAACTAATTAGCATATCTACCGCAGTAAATATATTGCTATGTTCCTGCTGGCAACGTATGACAGCCATGCTTTACCACTTTCTGTCTCATGACTCTATAAAAAAGTCCTTTTGACTCAGACTCTAGTAGATGTAATTTAATATACGAAACAACAAATATACTATATATCATTACCTTGTGAGTTTCATATTAATAGTTAAAAGAAATCGAAGATGAAGCTTGATTCTAAGAGTAAATACACATTTGCACGCCTCTCGCATATATATTAATAATTTTGTAGTCAAATTTGAACAGGTTCATTGACACTTCAAGAATTTTTGTTTATAAAGACAAATATTTATAAAACCAATAAATTATATGATATTATTATAGTGTTTAAATTTTGTATAACGTTATATTTTTAAAATTTATTTATCAATAGTCTAAATGATTTCTTGTAGTAATAAAAATGTAACAGATAAAGATTTAAGTTTTTTCTTTTAGAATTTTTTGTAACGAAGAAAATAAATGAATTTATTACTACAACAGATCAAAGATAAAGAAATTAAAAACATTCATCGATTTTGTTTTTCATACATTAAATATAAGACGCGAAGGCGATGATAAATTATATACAATAGACCTAACATTTAATAATTTCCTGTCAAAGTTATTTAATTATTGTTAGACAAGGCCAGGTGTAACATTTATCCTTTCCTACACACACAGATATAACAAATTAATTCCTATACACATTTAGCGGAATTAATTATTACTAAATACAACGTAGCCGTTATGGTTCGACCTTCGTCGAAACGTTAAAAATAATTTAAAGGGTGTATTATTGCATCTTGCTCGCATTATAGACAAGGCCCTTTGTTTAACAACTTCATTTTAATGAAGATAAAAATTCCTTCGTCGTCAACAGGGCGCAGGCAGTACGATGTTAATGACCTCGCCTTGGAACCTGCTTATCTGGGACTTATCTTAAAAGTAAGTCAATTGAAATATAAGAATTCTTAGATATGCCTATATTAACGACGCCACATATTATATTCAATTATGTATAAATCTAGTACAGGACGAATTTTGTTTTGTATTTACTGGAGTTTGATAATTGTATAATTTTTTAAAACAAATATTTTTTATTAATTTGTGAACTCAAAGTGGAAGTTTAGATATTTGTACTATTTTTGCAATACGAGGCTTAAATAAAAAAGAATAATAATTATGAAAGTGCTGGCTGTTGGTTTGACACCGAAATCGGTCTGTTGCGGCTCGGGTCGGATTCCATACGGGACCGTGTTTCGATCATTTCACTGACCTACATTCGCTCACAACACAGCAGACCGCGCGGAAAACGTCAACTAAAATCACTCCTGTTTTAAAAAAATACATTATAGCTAAGCAAATTAATTTCTAATAGTAGTTTTCTGTTAGTTATTGTTGTTAATAAATCGAATAAAATCAGTTAGGCCCACTTAAATCTATTTTATTACCCTTAAGCGTCATTGAATCTAGGATTTATGTTGGTCGTAATGGTCTTAAATCTAGATGGTTTCCTTTATGTTCACGAGTTGGTTTTATTTGTCGAGTGCGGGCGCAGTAGGAAGAGCAACAACCTATGATTGCAGGGCCGTTATTCCCGATCGTCTCGACTGAACACTGATAAGTGGAAAAAACAGCAACTCTTTCAACCATTGAGCTTTGAAAGACGGATACATTAAAAAAAAAATAATCATGTTAGATTATAGTCATAGACTGCAATCGTAAGTTGAAGTTATATGACAGATTTAGTTAAGCTTAATTAAAATCGAATGTTTAATTACCTCTTTTATGGGACTCCGAGGCGAATACTCGCACAATCACAGCGAACTCATTATCCACCGGCACAGAAGATTTAACAGTTATTTGTACTAAAAACCGATAATTAGTAGTGGTGTAAGAAAAATAAATAAAATTATTTACTAATAAATTTTTAAGCGGACGTCGAGGTGTATAGGTATGACAGTTGCGCGCGCGCGCTTTTTCTAAGTGATATTTCTTATTTTGTTTTAAATGAACACGGGCGTTCGCCGCGGAGCCTTGACCGCTACGAGACTGCGGCCACACTGAACGAACTATCGTTGCAAGCCAAGCCAAGTCCTCTTGGCACTTCATGTAAATTACTTTCCAACAGTTACTTTTCGCTTCGCTGCACTCATTCCGGTCATCTTATGTGCTTTTTTAAAGCGAAGCTTTTGCTTGCAGGGCAAAGAGCTGGACGATATGTTATCTTAACGCGAATATCGTTTTAACAACTACAGTATATTGAAAGCAAGGATAAAAACATAGTTAAGATAAAGCGTAGACATAGATTATGACCTACGTAAATATTTCTACTTTTAAATATTTCTTATAAAACTGACTTTAATATGTTTTTCACATCTATGTAGTTAGTATCATATAAATTATTTATTATACAAAAGCTATATCATGACGGTTTCTACAGTTTTTAAACAGTGGTGCGCCTTTTTTATTTCTGGCTGCGTTGTTTGATAATATAAGGAAAAACGAATAATTGGTAAAGACATGAGACTTAGTCCTTAAATTTATGTTCGCAGTTTTCGAGGACTACTATTTAATAAAGTAAAAAATATTATTTATTGCTTGTTATCCATTTTAAGATAGTTGTTACAGCTTGATGTGTATAAAAATGGAGTCCTAAGTGTGGCATGGAGTCCATATTACAGATATTTTTGAAAAATCTATTTAGAATGACCGCGCACTTTTACAGGATGCTTAATAAAAGATTCCTATAACATTTATGATCAGAAAATATTATAAAGATCAGAGACATAAATTAAATAAAAAGTCTTTTACTTATCTCTATTTTTGCGGTTACTACTTTCAATGAGCTCTGCAACTTTTTTTCAACTTTTTCAATTCAATCATCTTCGCGTGTACTAGAAGAGCTGTAAATACACTGATATAAGACAAAGTCTATTTAAATTGCTTTTATGAGATCTTTTATGATACATAGACGAAGGGAAATTCTAGATTCTAATTCTTTAAGGGTTTTAAGTAAGTACGTTTTTTAATACATTCTACATACCCAATCAACATCAAACTTTTAAAACTCTTATGTTAGACCCGACAAAAAGGCAAGCTCAAACGCAAAATGATCCATACCAACATCTAGATGTTGTTCCTAGGAACAGAACAGATGAACAAGATAGGCTGTACAAAGTTTCACGTGATGTTACTACAATTAGAAGGTAAAGGGAAATATCAAATGGTACTAGTAGGTAAATGTCTTGTACATGTTACATTAGAACTATGCCAGAGAAAGTCCTCTTAAAAAATAGTACAACGGACGGAAATTATAATACTATAGGTATTTAAGAACAACGTTACCTCGCAAGTATTTTTTAGTTCTCTTTCCATTATTTCTCATACTTCCAAATAATAAAAGTTAATTTAAAACAAACATCAGGTTTTAGTAGTATTATTGTTTAATCACTTATTGTGCCGAACAAGTACGGGTTCGGGAGCCCGCGGCACAAGGTTCACCGGTTTTACACGTGCGTGCATGTACTTACCTCACTCGCCGTCAGCTCCGCCGCTCGCAGGTCTTCAAGTTGTTAGTCAGTCGGTCAAGGGTCAGTCG
>DWLS01002188.1:0-18792 GCA_018246255.1 Pachliopta kotzebuea
TATAAAACAAAGATGAAATTTTTAGGCGCCTAATAAATTACATCTTCTACGTAATGAAAGCTAGTATCTAAATATAATATCAAATTAAAACAGGTCACAAACATTTCATCTCTATTAATCAGCTAGATCTGACTTGAGTGAAGTACGTGGATCATAATTCAGCTGTTCAGTGAGTTGGAGCCGGGAAGCGTTTTGTTCATATCGCCGTGTTCATCGGCTATAACGACCGTCACTCGGAAAGCTAGCCCAAATTGTTACAATCCTTTCTCTATTTCACTAAATTACGTTCCCTACGCGATTATTTTACGACTTAATATGAGACAAATGGCTTCGTTCATGTTTTCACGGAATCTAATATATAATACGAGGGACTACTAAGTACACCTGAATACTAAGTATACATACAGTATAAAAATACTTCAAATAAAATTTAGATTAACTTCTTGAAATTAATAATATATCTTTTTACTTTGTTGTGTTGACTACTATGTTTTAACTGATAACCTGTTACAGTAAACTCTTTAAGATGGGGATAAAAATTCACGCAATGCATGTGACATCTTTGGTATTATAACCAGAGTTATATTTAAAATTATTGTTATTTTATTATTCAAATAAACAGTTTAATGAGCAGAGCGCTTATCTGATAGTAATAATACAGCTGATAATGAAGATGAAGCGCCTTTCAAACCGAAACAGTACTGTCTAAATAAGTACCTAGACGGTATCTTACAACAAAAGTCTAAATAACCATGGATATACAATTAATTCCCATGAATTTTTCCGTCTGATCCATTAAAGATTATTTTCTGTGAATCAACCTAGAAGATAACCTACCATTTTAATAACCGTTTGGACTCACGATGCTAAATAGTTTCTGCGAAAGGAATGAATGATTTCCTTACTAATAGCGGAATTATTCAAATATTCTTTTCGTAGATTCTGATAAAAAATGGTTATCAAAAATAAGAGACATAAAGTTTTGCAATTTTTTATGTAAACCTAGTATTGAAAATAAAATATATGTGAAGCTATCTTAAATTTTTTTTATTATCTAAAACACAAGTGATGTCAATCATGTCATGCGGTTTTTAAACAAAGGCCTCAACTGGTTTTAACGCTCTTCAAATACAAGCCCAACGTGATATGAAATAATAATAATTTGACTTTCGGTTTTTTTTTCATCATCAGTGGAGTAGCTCAAAGATTGAAGGGCCATCGAAGGTGAAGTGGCTGAGACTTTGTTATTGGCTCGTACGAAAATTCCGCATCAGAGGGGAATTCAAAACGAGGTCACTAAGAATTGAAATCTACATTTGAAATCTACACGAGTGTAACCTAATTTTATTTTAAATCTTTGATGCTTTCTTAAAAATTCAAGCATTAAAAAAATAAAAGATAGTTATTGAAAAAAAGTTATATGGAAATTGCCTTATTTTACGATTTTCTTTACAAAAATAAATAAGTTTCCAATTATTTTTCAAAGTAAATACATTTTCTAACTTTATCGTTGTAGTTTGTTAAGTTCGGTGCCAAAAACACTACAAAAGGAACTCTTATTGTCGGACTTCTGCGACGCCTGTCGATACTTCCTTTATAGAAGTAGTTTATGCCACAACTTCGGTCAATCTAAAATAACAACTCTATAAAATAAACTCACTAGTTTACACACGACAAAATTTAAATATTTCACCTGCAAATTTAAAAACGAAACCCATTAATTGAACTATAATATAAATAAGTTGATACGTATTCTAACTTTTATAATGACTACAAAATTTAACATTGAAATGAACTTAATAAAGTTTAACTTAGACTTAAAGTGTTTCAAAGAATAATCATGTAAATCCAGGTAATTTGGCGGTGAAATCGCATTATCCGTTTGTTCGTTTGCTTTACATGGATATACATATTCATGCCGGCGCAGTCACGTAAGAAATATTCCGGAATCCGGCCTAAGGAATTAATTGAAATAAAGCAGGTGACATTACTGCTGTGGGTCACGCACAGCCCTGATGTATTTGATGCTGACCCTGTTCAGAACATTCTGTTGACATTTTTATCACGTGCCACGCAATTATAATACATCAGGCTTAAAGTATTAAAAGATTACGTGTAACTCTACCTTTGTCGCCGGATAAATTAATACACGGATATTTTGAGCAAACGAATGAATATAGCGCTATAATTATTACATTATTACCTTAAAACAAAAATATTAAATTTGAAATTTAAGTGTTTTTATAAATATAGACGATGAGACGAGTAAGATATTTACCTGAGTGCAGAGTTAGAATTATATGTAATACAACATTACATCAGCTCGTAGATTTGATGCACAAGGTATTAAGTCTCGTTACTGCAGTAATTTTAGTGGCTACCATGCCCTTTACACCGGATCGCAGCAATGTTACACATTACTATTTAAAGGCAGGAATAGGAGCTAGACGGTCTCCTATAACACAGACCTACCTTCATAACATGAACATATAAAATTCAAGTGTTTTTAATATACTTATTACTTTTTTGCGTTTTGTATTTTTTGGTGCCTTACTATTAATGTTAAACCACATATAATATATTCATTATATACTCTTTCGATTAATCTTTAAAGTGAAAAATCTTGATGTTTCTTATGAAGGTGTGTAGTAAAGTTATAAATATACCGTGATTGTTTTATCCTATATATGTTTGTTGTTGTATAAATAGTTTGTGAAACGCTATATTAATAAGTCCTAATCATAACATCAAAATGATATGCGACGTGATCTATGTTTTTATCAGAACTAGACCACATCGCATAGACTCACATTTTGCGCGTAGTTATGGTCTTCGATCGAGTTTATGTTTGATGTTGGCCCGTTAGCATAAATGAGGACAGCCAATTACGCTCAATTCTCTGAAACGGGCCTTTATTGTCTGATATTAAATACTAGTACATGATTGTGTTAAAGTCTATTAATAGAACAACCGTACAACATATTTTACTGATTGAAATATTACGTAAAATAAAGGCAAAAATATAGTCTAACAATTTCTTTTTCGTTTTTTTTATGTAAGTTATACATTTTCAGCTAATTGTCATATATTGTTAAACATGAGACTCCCCAATCGATTTACATCGCCTCCGGTCTGATGCCACCTGCATTCAATGATTCCCTTCGACGTCTATTAGGACAAAGATAATAACTATTAAGTTGCAAATTAATTGACCGGCGCGTTTCATCAAAAATTAATTAATTAAATAAAATAAAGTATAACTATAGCATATTAATAAATATTTAATAAAACGTGTTAACCCTCTGTGGAAATTATACATCTATTAAGATAATGTCGACCACAAAGTTACCACACGCTTTCTTTAAAGTAACTCATAAACAATTTGATTGACAGTGCATTTAACCACGACAGTTTAATCACTTAAGAGCTTAAAAGAAACGTGTGTCGTAAAGTTTTTTTAAGGCTTATTCTATTTGGAAGCAATGGAGTGATAACGCCCTACATCATGCATTTTCTTCCATTTAATCGTTATCAAAATGAGCGATTAGTGTCTCGTACTGCGTAGGCGAACGCGGCCCCATGTTCCAAAGGCTCTTATTGTAACTATAAAGATAGCTTTTATGAGACAAAAATGAGATAGTTTGTTACCAATTTGAGGAGACAATTATTTTAAATTGTCTTGTTAGAATTTTACAAACAATAGTAAGTAATTTTAATCTTTGTTTAATATCAATTAAAAAAATAATAACAACGCTTTACAAAGTAAAAAGAAATCGGAAAAGAATTCTCAAAATCACTACACTACTTTCATTTATTTGCAGTCATAATTAAAAACTAACTAAAATATATATGTCGAAGTAAGAACAGCAATTTGAATGTAGGTTAAAAAATTATGATATTTAATTAGTAATATAATCATATTGAAGTTATTAACATGTCTTACTAAATTTAATATACCTCCTATTTTAAGGGATAGAGACTTGCGTTAATGCCTGGCTTTCTCCGCCCGTCAACCCTTTAAGGCAAAAGATATATTAAATGTATGACATAAAATAAGAAAAGGAAAGAAATAAAATTAAAAGCAAACATAACATGTATTCTGTAATAGTTTGATAGCTCCAGAAATGGCAAGTGATGTTAAGAATTTCTTCTTATCTACAATCAAAGTATTGTTATTAGTCATGAATACAGTAAATAGCCTTTGGAACAATCTGTTTATTTGTTTCCTAGTATATTTAACGTAACGCTTATCATATGTAGAATTTATCATTTGTACTCTTTCTGTTTAATTTTTGAAAACCCAAAGACATTGCCGACCATGCTGCAAGAGGACAAGGAATGCCTTGAGCGGTACAATATAAATATTTAATACATCTTTTACTTTCCTCTAATTCATTTATGACAAGTAAAATAACATAAACATTTCTATTATCTGCTTATTGGTTTTTTTTGCTTAACATAACTAAACATTTTTCTTCTGTAACCACTTTCTTCGCTCCGTAGTAATTATTTAACAATAAAATAGCTATAGCTTTCGTTAAAAGATAAAGAAATTTTAATCATCTAAACGAGTGAGTGAGTTTTAATACGTTTCAACAGCGGTAACATGTATAGATTTATATAGTATCATCTTTACAACCTATTAAACGTCAAATGCTCACACTTGGAGAAGACATGTTCGAGTTCTGCCTTGGAATTTATAACGTAATTTAAAATGCTAATAGCTGTCGTCTGGAAGGCGAACCGATGAATAATGAAACATTCGATACGTATCAGATATTTCGCAACGATTTAAATTATTGTCCTAGTTAATAGCCTAATGTAATATTTAACACAACCGCCAGGATGGCAGACGTTTTAAAATTAGCATATTCGATGAAATTCGAAAAGGAATTCATTGAATTTGTGTATACAATATTCAAAATATTCAGATCGTATATCAATACGGAAACGTAGACATTTAACGATATTTCGGAAATTTTTAGTGTATGTAATATCGGATGTATAATTTGATTATTATTGTATCAATTCAGACACTGTGTCGCATCATAAAGTCTATGATACGTATAAACGCAGTTACACTACCGCAACAGACCCTCGTATCATGTACAGATATTAAATGGTTTATTTATTGAGAATTATTTGACGTGTATTGTATGTCAATTTTCTTGTATGTGGGCGACGCTCTATTATCGGACAATTGGCCAGTTGTAACCGCTGTGGTCAACCTCACACGATTAGCTTATTATTCACATAATAATATGATATATGTTTGCCCCAACGTATTGATGCTGCACTGTGGAATATTATTATGTTCATTTTATTGTCGTCAGTTTGGGTATGGCTATTGTTATATTTCACAGCTTTGTTTTGAATACACTCATTTATACTAACAAGCTTCGTTAGTTACGCTCTCTTTGGAATTTCATTAAAGAGAAATAAGTCTATACGTTAAGATATAATTACGAGTATAGAGAGGAAATATTTTTACATTACTATCATTAACTAATATATACATATAGTAATTATCGAATGAAAATCGGACTTTAGATGTTTCAATGCATCCATGGAATAATTAGCTCAAATATTAAACAGTTTTTACTCTCCTTTGTTCAGTATTGATTCTCTAATTACTTCTACAAACACCTTTACAAAATATACGTGCATACTACTATAACTAATGTATAATATCAACTTAACAATAAAGTCATTAGTTGTTACTTAATCAAAATTTATCGTAATTTTTTCTCACGTTTCAGATAGCTTTCAATATGTAGACTATGTAGGCTTAAACTGGTTTTGGGATTATTTTAATATCGAAGACTACTAATATAAAGACGTGATATATATGGATCTCTAGGGACAGTATCAACAACGATAATGTTGTTTCGATGTCGGAGTAGGCGTCATGTGTGGACGCAATAATCCGCCATCGTTGGAAGTAGTTAGTCCAGTCCAGTCCAGTCTAGACGTATCTCAGGTTAGTCCCAGTGGCTGATTTATGTGCTTTTACTGTGCGCAAACACTGTGAGCTTGCATCAAGGCGCAGTGCTCCCGCTTCGGGCGTATGTCAACCGCTCCGCACCACATTATACTCTAATCCCCTTTCTCCTTAGTAAGCCGCTTTCATAGCTTTGTGAGAATATAGCACCGATGCCCGTCAAGTGTGCCCTAAATCTGTTTTCATAGGCCATTGCATGCCTGCTGACATCGGATTAAAACTTCGACCACAATTACCACATCAATAAATCGGCAATTGTTTCACTATGGAAACTAATCACATGACTAATGTTTTCAACACTATAAAACTATTTACATAATTATGTTTCACAATTTAATTTATGAATTTCGATCGAAAACAGATTTAAGCTTACGTTTAATGGCAATGGACGTTTATCTGATAAGATCTTTTCTGTCAAAGTAAAAAAGAAACACTTCAATCATAACCGTTAAGAGGCTAATATGGTTTATATTTGAATTGTAGGGCGCGTGTCTCAGCATCTCTACTCCAGATTACCCGGTAAGCCTCTCTTTGATTCTTATACATTTTGCTCTGTTGACTATGACGTAGGCGGATTTGCGGTATCTATTATTATATTACAAAGTATATCTCAATCCCCTTACCGTAAACTGATTCAAGAAGTTGTCGTACATCGCTACCTATGCCAAATAAATTACTTAATATAACAATACGCCTTTTCGAATTTCTACGTATTTATTTTGCCTTAAATAGTCTGTTTTTACTAAAACGTTTAAGGTTTAGGAATTTTATCAATATGAACCAAAAAAAATAAGCAAAAGTAAAGGAACAGACAGGTAACGCCACTATATACTTTACTTCAAGCGAACATTGAAAATCTGTTCACAGTACTACTACTTAATATAAGAGTCATTAAATGGTGTAATAGTATTAGCGTATTAAAAAAAACAAGCGTATAACAGCCGCAAAGATATTACAGTAAGTAAAAAAATAAAAGCGTAACAGTGACTCGGTAAGACGGAAAGTCCCTGGAAGCCTGACAACTTCCACCTAAATCTTTTCCACAGACCCTTCGTAAAGTTTAGATTAACCGCTTTCCAAGCAAAACGGTTTAACGTCATATAAATATATTTTTTCTATCATAAAAATTTAAGAACCTTGGTTTTTTTTTAATTTCATGTCACGTTTTCCGTTTATTTCTTTTACTACAGTTAATAACAAAACAATTTCTTATTTAATCTTTTCATATTCATTATTGTACTAAGAGCGCTTTCACTCTAAATATAGACAAGTGTTTGCATAAAAGTAAATCTAAGTTGATAACATAAGTTTTTTATTAACTTTTGATTATATTTGTGCATAATATTGTTTTAGTAATATTTACTATTTAAACATGTGCGAATGGATTGACACTGGATTTGTTTAAACTGTTGTTCAAACTAAAACTCTAGAATATAACAATCTTCTAAAGTCTAGAGTAACAAATCCTGATTAGAAATATGTCATTGTTAGAAACCGTTTTTTAAAATATTCTCATCCAGTATTAAAACGGTGTATTCCGAAGAAAAAATATTTTTTTAGTGTTAAATAAATTATGTACAAGACAGAATAAGTAAGAGTTACTTTATTTTCACTTTCAGAACTTTTGTCTTCATTTATAGTTTTCATATCTTACTTGCTTTGCTTGCTATTTTACTGGGTTATAAGTTTCTCAGTAAGTAACTAGACTGTTTCTCCTATTTACTTCTTTTGGTTTTTAATTCTCTTCAATCGGTTATATATACAGAACTTGATAGTAAAAGCGTCTCGCTACAGCTTTCTGTTTGTTAACCGTAGGATGTTTCAGGGGGCTAATATTGTTTAATCAGGTTTTAGTCACATAAACAAGAAGAATAAAAAGTTAATTCAAGTTTATAATCTCTATTGTCATTGATTACAGGTGTGTAATAAAGAGCTACCTACAAGTTTGTGTGCATACTCTCAGCTCACTCACACGTCAAATAGAAAGGTTGACGCCAATATTTAGCTTATTGGTGAACAGCTCTCGTCCCGGGTTTGCGCCACATGTGTTCAATACATTACCAAAGTTTATTTTGAATTTGTCCTAATGTTATAGAAATAACACCACATGTCACATTCGACATATATTCTTAAAATTTGTTTATTTTAACCCTCGTAATAATAAAGTTTTCCTTAGCGGGCGTTACGTTTTGTGCCACGGCTGTTTTACACAGTATTCCAATGTTGTTTTATTTACAAAATAAACTGCGGCTATTCTATGGAAACGGCTATCGTGGTTTTATATAACATAAATAAATAAGACGTCGGTTGTCCTCGCTAATGGATTTTTAAATAAAATGTATATAGTTTTATAAAATTGTATAATTCTAATGTCTTCATCAAAAAGTTATATATTTTTTTTGGATAAAACTACGCCGTTGTGTTTGTCTCCTTTTTTTAAAATACAAGGGTAATGCTTATTCACTATCCTATTTAGTATTAAAGGCTGTGTTATCTGTGGTGGTAAACCACGTTACCCAAGTAGATACCTATCCATTATTTTCTTGAAGACACCTTCATTGTACAATATTTGGAAGGTAGCACTGGTGCCGGCATGTTGTTCCATTCCTTTCTTATTCTTATTAAAAATGAGGAGCTGAACCTCTTTCAGACAGTAATTGTTAAGTTTCATAACTCCAGTAATTTTGTTGACTACAATTTCCATCTAATCGAAACACAGTAATATATTTACACTATTCTATGGCAGGAGAAACGATTCACGACTTTGTTTCAAGACAATCTCAATACACAAAGAAAAGTTTACATTATGTGTAATAACTTCTTTTCATCAACAATCGACTAACACATGAAATAGCCTTAAATTACGATGAAGTCATGAATAGTGGCCGTGTACGCCCAGAATACTCTGTTATGTTATAAAAATGGTGCCACTGTCTTAACTCTACAATTTATGGCACACGAGTCAAGACAAACACTAAGTCACTATACCTCGAAGAGAAATAAACATTGCATGTATAACACTGTGATATTTACTATGTATTAATATTAAAATACTCTAAAGTAATTATTATTTCTGCGTTTTAAAGTCACCATATTGTTGAAGATTTAAGAACTTTATTATGCAGAACTTAAAAAATAGTTCGATCACAATTTCATAATAAAGTGAACAGAAGTTTCGAATAGCGCTGTATTTCATTACTATTTATCATATAACAACGTTAGATAATTGCAATTATGGTACATCCGGCGTGCGCCCGCGCGCCTCCAGCTACGGAACTTCAATTTCCTCTATAAAGTCGATTTTCATTTTACCTTCCTTTAAAAAAATAAAATTTTTGCTGAAATATAAAATTTAAGTACAAAGTATGTTCTTTTTTCGTTCACATTAGTCGTTATTAAAATTTAAACTTATTGATACAGGTATCGAAAGCTTTTCAAAATATAATATTATTATACGGAGTCTCGTAGTAAGCGTTTGCGTTAAGGTAACACGCAAGTTCCTGTTTATATTCCGAGGCCAGAAATAGAGGAGTCGTGATGCTGGCAGAGATTTTCAAATCTACCTGTCTAAGTGAGAGAATTCATTTAGTCCTTAAGAGAATTAAAAATGAGATTAGAACTTTCAAACGCTTTATATTCATTCACAAATCTTCAAATCACATAGAACACATCTACGACCTGTAGTACTTTAATAAAACAACACTCCCATGTCTAAATAACAGAAATAATAACTTAAACCGTAAAGTTATTAACACCGTTAGTAATTAAAGGTAATATAAATGTTACTGTAAACTTTCAAACTTATTTATTATAGCGTTAGAATGCAAATAAAGTCGTAATAATGTAATATCTTAAGCATCTCTAATGTATTCACCTCAACCGCCGATAAATTCTTTAAATTTCTTGTGTCGCCGCACAGTTGAGTTGTGTTTTAAAAGAAAATATCACCAATAATATCATATACATGTGATTGTGGACATAAAGTTTTTTATTTTATTTTATTACGGAAATTTAATCGAGGCACATTTCTAAAACGTGTTATGATGCACACTTATTTAAAGTATTATGAAAGAATTAACTTTTCTTGTTTATTAGTCAACTTTCTTATCAGGTGATAGTATCGCCTTGCTTAGCTATTTCATTAAGTGTAATTAGTAGACAATCTATTTTATTTACCAATCTACCAATGTGTAACTTAAAATAAAAAGGAACAAACGTTCTTAATGTTTGTTTTCACTCGTTTTTAATTTCACTACCTTATGTATGAGAAACCTAATTTTTAAAAGTATGTTGCTGCAAATAAAGCAGTTTTCTTGAGGAAAGATATATGACATTGATTTAATAAATAGATCGCACTTACATTTTTATACTTCAAAACCAGAAGTTGGGATGATTTTGAAAATACTCTTACTTTTTAGTTACATTTATTGCTATATTTTGTCTACTTTGTGATATATACGTATAATGTTTACATCTAAGTATATATTACTTAACTATCCATAACGAGAAGAGCCATATATATTTCTGATAATATATTACCAACAAAATTATAGTACTTTGAAATATAATCAAAGTTATTTTATTTTAACATAATTTTGACCTAAATGTAGCAAGCAAACCGAACAATGATTAACTAGAAACCGTACAAACTAATATTTCTCTGCTAACCTTGGTAAAAGAGTTTTAAACCTTTCAGAAGAAACCTCGGAGGAAACCTTTTCAAATATAGCATTATTTTCTACTTACAAGAATGCTTATGAAATTCTGTTTTAGTTTTTGTAGCCCCCATCAGCTGTTTCGAAATTACCATGAAATTTAAAAATACAAGAAACATTCTCCAGAGTACATCTGATTAACAACGGTCGTAATGTATTATAATAAAACGACACACTTAAAATGCAACGTTTATCGCTGTTAAGGCCATTTTTGGAAGATAAACTGGTTAATCGACATTTCTTGGTCGCTATATAGTAAACCAGTTTTATTACTGCAAGGCAATAGCAGTAGCATTGTCTAATCAATAAAAGTACTATTTGTCTCTGAAAAAGGAATATTCAATTTTTGACAAAACCTTTCTAGTTGTTTTCCATTAAAATCTAGGTCAACTACATATTAGATTTTTTTACTGTGACTAAAAATAATATTTATCACTTTAATAAAGAAATAATTTTAAATAAAGGCTTATGTTATGCCTTTCCTCTTTAGCTTCTCTTACAGTGAATCTCCCCTCTCGTCGAAAAGGTTTAGACGTTTGTTTGAAATAGATAGATTCTTTTTAAGAAACATCTAGTAAACAATATAACAAGTTTGTCCTCGATTCGATTCCAATGCCTCTTTTGTAGAGTATGACTGGTGATAAAGTTTTTACGTACCCTGCCTTATAGGCTTTATATTAAACTGACTACAATATGATGGGAAGGTAAATTTACTATCAGGTGGAAGTCGCCTCGTCACTTGTTTTAATAAAAATAATAATTTGACAAAACAGGAATGTCTCCAATAACGTCAAGCCGTAACTAGTTGTAACTTTAGTATTCTCAATTGATGCTCTGCTATGGGTCCAAGGCATATACGATAACAGCGATAAACAGGAAGAAGATAAATACCTTTGAAATGTGGTGTTGGAGGACTCTTCATATTCCATGGACCGCCAGAAGAACAAACATCTCGATCCTAAAGTAGCTGCACGTAACCACCAAACTCTCGATTATTTGTTACTGGACAATTCTTGATTATTTTAGTCATATTGTTCACCGCCAACTTAATAAATATCTTAAATAAAATTATGGTTGTGGGCGAGGTGAACAGGAAAAACCATGCTGTTGATCACCTAGTTACTGGTCTGGAGTCCCATGAACGACTACCTGGTGGTAATGGATTACATCGGCTATCAGAAATACACAGAACCGGAATGAATGAAAGAGGACAGTTAACATTGTAACAAAGGCAATGCAATGTGGATACGACCTTCTGGAATGTAGAGTGCGACCTAGAAAAAGAGATAAATAAATAAATCAATGATTTGTGACCATATACCTGGTACGAAGTACATGACACAATCTTCACTTGTGCTCTTTGCGGTAATTCATACATATATATATTGTTAAATATTCTGCAGAAGTAGGTCAATTGTTATTTAATAATCACACACGAGGTAGGGGGGCGGCAATATAAATCTGTCACGGGATCGTGTATTAATCGCCGTATTTGGTGAATAAATTTACTTTTGTTTGAGTTTGCTTTCACTGCGGCGTTATTTATTCAGCAGGACGACCCGGGGCTGGGGTGGAGATACTCCTGCTGTTTACATAACATTTTCGTCCCTCTCCCGCCGGTTGCCGCAACGACTTGGCGATATTTTCCCGATTCTAACAGAATTTATTAAACAAACAAAATGAAAAATACGAATAATAGCTTATGATTTTCTAGTTACATTTGTGATAGGCAATATATTGTATTACACTTTTCTGACAAAGGATATATATTGTACGTCATATGTGCCTAAGCAGCAGCAATATTTATTTCGTTTATTGTACATACTATAGGGTACATACTAACGTCCTTAACTGCCTTTGCTCTAAAAATTAAATCATAATATCCTTCACGATTTTACTTCAAATTGATTTGAGATTCTTTGGATAAACCACTATACAAGTACAGTGTTTTATATTGTTAAAGATTAATTACATGTAAAAACAATAAAACTTTTCGGTTTTGGTATTAGGATTGAATACTAAAACTGATATCGCTAACAAACCTCACGCAGATATTTATTATTTTATCTAAATTCAATGCAGATCTACTCAGAAGTCGGTATGTAAATTAACCTATAGTTAATATAAAGCTATATCCTCTTACTAAACTTTGACTTGTGAGGAAAGGACTATTAATACACGTCACTTGGACACTGATGATGAAGCGAAGGAACATTCGTGACTTAATAGTGTAGGACTAGATGACTGCTCCACTGAAGCTTACCTCTTGAAACCCTGGTGGAGCCGGCCAAGTAGATAAGCATTAAAGATATGAATTTGATATAGCCGAACCTAAAGATATTAAACCAAGATAATAATCTTAAGTTTTTATCTCTGTTGTAGACGTAGCAATTTACTTTTATTGTTGACAACGACTGTACATTTGCTTCGGTAAATAAAAAAAATTGAATTTCTATAAATATTTACGTTTACTTTACAAAGTTTTCTCATCCTTAATGTATTTCGTCTGGTATTGGCGGAGGGGAATGAGAGAATCTAGTATCAGTGAATTATTTTATTGAAGCCAACGCCCGCGCAATGATCCAGCGATATCTATACAATACAACCCGTGCGTGGTAAATCTTTGATTTACCACAAACGAAAGGATATATCTAAATTGAGGTAAATAGTTGCCCGGAATAATTAAGACAAATAAGAAAAAGCTTTTGATACTTGCGAGCTATAGACGTATTGTATATTTTGTCATAAACTTCACTTATTTTTGCCTATGAGTGAGTATCTTTGCACCGTGTATTTTATAAAATATTCTAATCTTGAAACATTATATTACAAGTACCTAAAGTTAAAACAAAGATATGAATTTAAGTTAGAATATTTTACAAATCCCTCAATAAAATTATTTACTTTATGTATTTCTTTATGCTTCATGCAATAAATACGCAAGTATATAAGCGTCTATAAGATTCTCGTGCTGACGCTTTGTTGTATGAGAAAAATGTTCTTACTATGGAAATGAGTCGTCAAGTCTCCATTATTTCCCCATCTTCATTATTTTGTCCCCATCAAACTGACTGCTATTACATGCTTCACTAACACTATCTATGTCGTACATGTGCTGTAACTCCCCTATACTCAAATGTAATCATATTCAGTCTAAATTTTTATGAAAAGGCTATAAAGGCGACTAGGTGCTTAATAAATAGACATGAAAATAAATTTCAGAAATATTAGGAAACACATTTACCCTAATGAAATATCGTAAGGCCATTAGAAGAGTGATATATAAATAATTCAAACTGGAGGTTTGGCTACGTTTCAAGATACTTTCACATTAAATTTCATGAGGGGTTCATTTTTCCGGAGTCGCGTGTTCTTGTCTGTTTGTTTTCACTTTATAAGAACGATGACGTTACTGCGTCATGCAACTGACCATTTTGTCTAATATTTGAATTATTGGCTCCGTACCAATATAGATGTTAATTAGTAACAACGTTAAGTTATTCTGCAAATCCAAATTAATTACATACATGTAATAACAGTACATTTGGTGTTTTAACTTCTTAAAAATATATCCGATTCAACAGCGAAGAAACTTAATAATCACAATTGTTTTTTAAAGAGGTAAACAAAAAGGAAACTCCTTTGTTATTAACATAAGCAAGAAGCAATGCAAAATTCTCTAATCATTCCGTCTTAAATATTTCAAGACGCGAAAGAAGAAATCCTATTTCTTCATTTTGTGTCGTCGCCTTAGCCGCCGGGAATGCTGACGGGAGACCACTCCGCTCATTTTATTTTTACATCGTAAAGCAAAGTCTACGAGTTATGAAAGTTGATTTATATTTTAATGGTTAACGTAAGTTTTGAAGACTTGCAATTGTTCAAACCTAGGTGGAAATAATTCAAACGAAATCTGAGTAGCTGTGTAGTTAAGTGGATCACGCAATAGGCAATCAATCAACAGAGTATCAAAATTTTGAAGCTGACGTAAAGTTGATGTGGAAATGATTGATGTTTCTAAAATGGTATGGGGTGATATTGGCAAAATCAATTGTAGCATTTTAGATTTTTACTAACACAAATAAAGCATTTTTGATAATAAAACCGTAGTCTAAAATTTATAATTGTTTTCCTAGGATAATGTTGTCAAGTATTTTTCTTTGCTTCTTGTCCTATTCATACTTTAAAGTACATTTATTTAAATGAATTTGCAAAGCAAAGTAGAGAAAATGTTGAAGAAAGAAACTAGACGCAAAAGTTAATAACGATGGTATACAATCATGTTTTTAAATGCAGTTATAAAGTCACTTGAAATACTGGTGCCGTAATTTATTAGGTAGTAGACGTGTGTAATGGAGTAAAGCTTGCTAATTCACGTACCCGCCTACTCTGACGGAAAAACTAGGGACCTTCATTAGTTTAGTGACTTGCACTTGAAGTCGGTTGACAGTGAAGTACGTTGAGCTAATGGATTTAACATAAGTTAGGCGCTTCTATAACGAAGACCGATAAGCTGAATCAATTTGAGATGATTAACAATAAAAGAACTTTTTAGCCATAAAACTAAATTATCCAATTATTTAATAATTTTCTTGATATTCATATAGTATGTTAAAATCTTTGCTACAATCTACAAAATTTTAACGTCATAAATATTAATTATTAAGAGATTCAGAGGTAGAATAATTTTGTAATCAGTATTGCTCTGTTCATAAAATTTGATCTGAATGTGTAAGTATGATAAATTGAAAAATTTCAAAACCCTTTTATAAATGATTATATACATTTTAATATATTAGGTGTAAAAATTAATGTATCTAGAGACGTTATTTATTTCAATTAGCTAGTTATAATCCGCTCAGTGACTTCAGAATGTAATACTTACTACATATGTAACTATATAGATAGTATCACATATTTGTCCACTTAAATTTACTTAGATTCATATTATGGTAATGAAACACCAAAAGTTTGGAAGCATCTTTTAATATATCTCATGATGATACATGGTGCTGTGAAAATAACTCAAGCATATCGTTTACTACCACGTGTACATATGTTTTTCTCGTCTCTACACGGTGTTGATTACGGGTGGTAGGTCTCTGTTGCCGGAGACAGTGTAGGTAGATACCGCTGCAGCTCCTATTATAGCCGATTAACGGTACTGTATACATTACTGTGTTCCAGTTTAAAAGGCGCTGTAAAGTAATGATATAACTAGGGTAACCAGACTTAACACCTTGACTCGAGGCGAAGAGCGCAATGTGGTGCAGTGTACACCATCTTAACCAGCGCGACCTTGTTATAAGCAAACGTATCACGTATTGAACATCTCACTCCTCTTGTCGCTTAATGTAATAAAAAAAATATTTACTTTTTAAGGACAATACAAAAAAATTTTGGTCTACCCGCAATATTTATTAATAGATTAAAATTCCGAAAGGGTTTCTTTAATTTGATCATTATTCTTGTGAAATCCCACTGCGTACTAAGAAATGACAAAAGGTGCTCTAATTTTGCCATAAATTTCCCTTTAGGCCACCCCTTGCGGACCATAATTACATTGCCCTTCAACATTTCTCTAAATACAACAAACACATTTTGTTGGTTGCCTGAATCCGAATCATTCTACTTTAACAATAAACAATTTTTTTTAGGTTTTGTTCTAATGATTAATAAATGTATACAACAATTATTTTTACTTATATTGTATGGACAGGAAAGAATTATTAACTGCGAATTTGTGTAAAACTATAAACATGATTTAAATTTAACAACGAAAAACCTCCAACATGTTTTCAGTAAGAAGATATTGATAAAGAAAATAATATTTAAGAAATTGATTGTGCGATTGTTGGTATTCAACTTTTTATAACATTTGACATGTTTTTCACAAATAATTTGCAAATATAAAATCGGCTTTTCCTTAGCAGTGATTGTACATCATTAATTTAATATAAACTAGTTATTGAACATAAACAAAGTCAGTCAATATCCTAATTATATCTATTTATACGGAATGTGATTGAATGTACCTGGGTAACGAGTTTCATTGAAATGTCCGAACGTATACGTTTCTTAATCAATATACGCAAAATTAAATTGATCTTTTTACCATTCAAAACGCTTCAAAATAAACGGCCGGATTAAATTATTTAAAAAGGGCCGTGTTTACCTGCATTAAGGTAAGTGGATTCATTAGACTAGATGACTTGCAGTGTAACGTATGTCACACCCGTTTTACTGTTCCGTGACCAACGCCTCTGTGTTCGCAAACGTATATATATACAAGTATAATTATTTCAGGACAACAACATTACGCTGATTGCTTCACACTGTGTAAATAACATATATAAAGTTCATCAGTAAACAATAAAAACATTTAATTAATCATATCATTCAATTAAAATTTCATTTGCTTTGTAACAATTAAATAATTTTAAAACAGAGACAGAAAGAACATCAAAGTTAATCGAAAAGAAAATCAAAACGTATATATATACTTTTTTACATTATGAATTCTGGTTTTTCTTATTCGATGAGGCGAGAAAAGCGTTAATTATTGATGGTAAATAATATGCTTGCCCATAACAACGAGATAGTGATTGAGATGAAATACACAATATCACACTGTCTTTGTCACCTTGAGACATAAAGTGTTTTCTTGTTAGCCTATTAACTTAAGTTCAGCTTACAACGTCTTTCAAATTGGAATAAAGTAACGTTATCACAGTACTGTTTATCTACTGAAAAAGGAGCTGCGGTCCTACCTAAACTGTGTTTGGCAACAGAGATCCACCGCCAGTTAAAACAGAAAAAATTAACTATTACAGATGTGTTATAAGTGTGATCAAATTTCTTCAACGTATTATTTTTGTATGACTAAAATAAAACTTTACCTTGTCAAAGTGCCGTTTTAAAAACCCAGACACGATGACACATAATCGCATTGCCATTGTCTCGCCGAAGAGTTTCGTAATGAATAAAAATAAACTTAATGTTTTCTCTGTTCATATTGTATACTTCGAATGTGCGACAGACATACATAGAAACATAGACATAAAGGCAGGAATAAAGGCAGAAATAATGTACTAATGTCCGTCCATTGTTTTCTGATTTATCACTCGAACGCTTACAGCTCGCCTGGTGTACGGAACGGAGTGCGTTATCATATGCGGACTGATTAATGCCAAAGGTCATTTGGATATTATTTATGTGAACTCCAATTGTTTGCTGGTAATTCCTTATCACTGTCCCCTTTTTCAGGTATCTCTATATTTCGTATAACAATTTTGATTTATTGGTTTGGTTATATTTACTTTTTTCATAGCTAAATAATAGTAGTAGAAAAACGCTCAGGAGTAAAATGAATGGTATCTTTACGAATGTATTTATACAATATTTTTTAATTAACTCAATAAAGTTATAGTACGTGATCTGTATTTATCACTATGTATTGATAATATTGTTGTATACTTTTAAGTCAATGTGTACACTACTTTGTAGAGCTTTTGCGGCAAAATTTTCCGTGACCAAAAATTACGAGTATATTGTGGTACACTTGAAAAAAGTTCTTGTACTACTGTCGCGGTAATTTAAACCAATGATGTCTTTAGTGTCTTGTTATATCGCAGTTTAATTTAAATATGTAAATTTTATTAGGTATAATACAGGCTGAGGACTCTTGAATTGCAAATGAATGTGACTTTACGTTTTATAGGCTGGTAGCCAATTCGCCGAGACATTTCCTTGAAGCTGACGGCAAATTTTCACTTGGAATTGCCTTTAATTTTGGTACTTCTTTATGAATTATACTACCGCCCGATTTCTATATTTATGGTTTATACTGATTTTTTCTAAATATCATGAACATACATTGAACCCCAGTACCTAATTGTATAACTCAAAGATAGTAACTATTACCTAACTTTTATATACTTGAAGTAATTACACATAATTACACAATAAAAATTCGCAAACATAATCTTTTATTTATTATTCTCATTTTTTTGTTCCTAAATTCTTAGCGAAATGTAACTAACTTGGTTTAAAGAAGTATGAA
This sequence comes from Pachliopta kotzebuea, assembly GCA_018246255.1. Lineage (NCBI taxonomy): Eukaryota > Metazoa > Arthropoda > Insecta > Lepidoptera > Papilionidae > Pachliopta > Pachliopta kotzebuea. Next base: position 18,779 of record DWLS01002188.1, read on the forward strand.
AAAGGTTACCTTTA